>JBBPRA010000656.1:0-16095 GCA_038092775.1 Boletus rubescentipes
GCATCTCGTTCCCGCTCAGGCACTGATCACAGTGCATGCAACAATTGTGGAGGTATCCCCAACCGGCGCGATCCCCACTGGTTCAAAGTGAGTATAGGGGTCAGCCTCCTGACCGAGAAACACGTACACTTTGAATGTGTCTACTTCGGTGCCGACTTTTTCAACGACACCTACGCCTTCATGACCGAGGACCATGTCGGTGGACTTGTAGTGCTCGTCGGTGCCACACAAACCTGCGTGCGTGATTCGAAGGAGAACCTCGTCGCGGGCAAGGGCGTGCTTGTGCCCAGTGGACTTGGTGATCTTTCTGGATTGATGGCCCTTGTACACGGTGTAATCCAAATCCAACTTCATGGTGATAGTTTGAGAACAATAGGAGTCTGGCTCAAACCGATATTTATCTGGGTGGTTTTGGGGATGATGTCACACTATGTGGCTGAGTCAGGTGGTCGGCGATCTGTCGGCACTCCCGGATCGTCTTCGATCGCCTCATCGTAGACTTCTTAGTCATGTTGAAGTAAATTGAACATTTTTTCCGTTTGTTCGCTTCCAAACATGTCTTGTCCCATCCAGACTCCTCTCCCCGTCCCATCCCATCCCAACGCCGCCCCGCCCCGCGAACTGACAGAAAAAGAGCAGGCAGAGTACGACAGCGTGCTCGCCCACTTTACTAACCCAGACTATGTCCTCCCCACCGTCGAGGCTGAAAAAGGCGCGTTAACAGAAGAGGAGCGCATGTGGCTCGTTCGTCTCCATTTTCTTTCTCTTTCCCGACCCATCTCACGCGTCGCGTCCATCCCAGTCGTACGAGTGCATCCTGCGCTACTTACGCGCCACCAAACACGACGTGTCCGAGAGCATCAAGCGCCTCGAAGACACCCTCAAATGGAGGCGCGACTTTGGGCTCTACTCCTTTATCACACCAGAGCACGTCCAGCCCGAAGCTGTCACTGGCAAAGAGTTCATCTTTGGATACGACACGCACGGCAGACCAGCGCTCTACATGTGTCCAAGTAGACAAAATACCGAAGAGAGTCCGCGACAAATCCACTTTGTGTTTTGGATCTTGGAGCGTGCCATTGACCTCATGGGCCCCGGCGTCGAGTACGTCACGCGTTCCTCTCATCCCAAAGGCCCCACGTGACGCACGTTTCACAGGACGATCGTGCTCATGATCGATTACGCAGACAAGGCCAAGAATCCCTCTCTTTCTACCGCCCGACAGGTACTCAACATTTTACAAACGCATTATCCAGAACGCCTCGGTGCAGCGATCATCGCACATCTCCCATGGCTTCTCAACGCGTTCTACAAGCTCATCAATCCATTTATCGACCCAGTCACGCGCGCAAAGATGATCTTTAACCCCGTCCCGGACGCCGGCGGCCTATGGCGGTCTGCCGAAGTAAGGGACCAGGGCCATGACGACGCCAAATTGTTTGAGCCCGATCAGCTTGTCACTGACAGCTGGTTAGGCTCGGCTCCATTTGCATATACCCATGAGGTCTACTGGCCTGCGCTCCTGTCCATGTCTGAAACCCGGAGAAAGGACATGACACGCGTGTGGCGTGAACTCGGTGGCGTGGTTGGCATCAAGGAGTGGGATGTCAAAGTCGGCATTCGGGATGAGTCGACGGCTCCACCCCCCGACGTGACTGGCCAGGCATTATAGAAGACCGGAGCATTTACCGATACCCGTTTTCAGAGTCGTCCATAGTACTCGATACCTTTTTAGATCACCAATATCAGTGCGCTATCACAGCTTGTTTCATTTCAGAGTTGCTCTGTACTTTTGTTTCTTGGGATACAAAGTGGTAATACAGTCGTTCCTACAGCAACACGAGAGCAATATTGCGTACAAAGTCAGAAGTTGTCAGCAGTCCCGCCGTATTGCTTGGGGAGTTCATCTTCATTAATGACAACAGAAAGAGCAGCACCAAGCACAGCAGGACCAGAACCCACGACCGACATCTTGGCAAGAGTGGCCGATGAGAGAAAGGGTTTGAACAGCCAAAAGATCCAAGTGAGGAAGGAGGGTACGTTGACAAAAAACTTGCGGGACTGAAGATGTACCATCAGTGGGAACAAGGATAGGCAAAAGGCAACAAGACACACTAGGAACTCGGGGTAGTGATCCTGGAAAATCTTTGATGCTTCGGCTGCAGCCTTTTTTGAATTTTCTGTGCGACTGGACAGACCCACGCCTTCGTAATCTGAACGAATCCATCATTCCTGGAACAGAACTCGTCCGAGTAGACGGCATACCATGAATCTGAACCATTTGGTCGACCGTTTCAAAGTCGAGAAGTGCAATGCTCTTCTCCATGAAGGCGACGCGCCATCTAATGCATATAAGGTGGTGTTCTTAACAGGGGCAATGAGCACGTTACCGCAAGAAACGTTGGACATCACCAAAGACAGCATCGAGGTCCTTGTTTGCCCCATAGAGGTTATAGCTAACGAACATGACCCATGAACTTGCTCGACCCCGCCGTGTACCCACAAAGAAAAACGTACGTGACAGGATGTCCCTCCTTATCCTTCCCATGGACCATGCCCAGTTTGCCAAATACGTCGTCAGGAAATTCCTCCTTGACGGCTGCATCCACGTTAAAGGTATCTCGCCAGCGAAGTGTGGATATGAACATGTCTTTTGCTTCCGCCACGTTGAGGTTCCTGGGATACCTATAGGCCAAACAAGCATGGTTTGCTACAAGGACCGTGCCTACCTGGCTCTCAGGAATTTCATCAGCAGGACACTGACCCGTGCGTCCGTCGGATTGATGGGATCAATCGTGACGTTCCACATCGTGTATGGGGTTGACCCGGCATCTGGATTGTCCGGAAATGCATCTGTGAATGACTGAGCGAATGATGACTAGTGGTGGGCGCGTGTTAAAGAGATGCACGAGTCATTGATAATAGGACTCACCCGGAACTCGTCCAGGGCAGCCCATTCGGCAGGCGTAAACTTGGACGTCAAGGTATTCTGGGGTTCACTACTTTCTGCCATGTGTGCGCACTACTAGGCTCAGCGAGCACAACGGTGTAGCATCTAACCAGCGCGTGTGTAGCGCGGGATATAGGATCTGGGTCATCGGACCGATACCCGGTTTCAGAGATCTTAGATGTGTTCTTTGCATGTCATAGGTCCAGGCTCCAGTGCCAGCCGCTTCGAGTGAGGGCGTTACGGACACTTTATGATCGCAAGTTGAAGCAATTTCATTGTCGTCATCGTCATCAGTACAACGCGGATGAGTAGTATTAGATGAATAATCTAGCAGACGGAAAACCTTTTAAACGAGAGCGCTTCATGGGAGAAGTAAGAGGATCAAAGAATATTAAGAATAGCATGTACAACCCCGGCCCATGTTGCCCCGGTCATGAGTCCTCTGGGATGGATGGTTGCGGTGTCCCACCGAGGCGCTCGCCATGAACGCGGAATCGGTACAGACATGTGTACTCGTTCTTGCCCCAATTGTTCTTGATGACGAGCGCTACGATGCCGAAATCCACACCGAGATCCTGGATCTCTTGGCGCACGGGGAACGTCTGAATATTGGACGGTGCCTCGATGTCGTAGGTGAAGGAAGCCAGACGGATAAAGGGTTGGTTCGCAGGGAGTGTGGGTGGATAGTCATCTTCGTCAGGCTCTTCGGGCAAGGGTGAACCAGATTCCTCTGCAACTCTCACAGCTTCTGCACGCTGCGCCGCTCGCTCTGCTCTAAAGGCGATGATCTTGTCAAGGTTTTCCTCCCCTTCAACGAGTCCCCATGCTTCCATATCTCGAGGGGCAGTCCGAAGGTCAAACGCAACCTCTTTTGCGACATGATCAATCGTGATGTCGGTGATGTAAGCAGGGAAGGAGAGCGCAACGCCGAGCTGACCCGAGTCTCCGCTCATGGGCCAGCAAAGTCCGCTATGAATGTCTTGGTGCAGCGACGTGATTGGTGACCGGCCCATCTCACGCCCGTGGCCAGTCATCCAGCTGAGCACCGTCCCGCGCAACGTGGTTGGGCGCATTTCAAGCGTATGCGAGGTGAGACTCGGTATAGGGCGGGCACCTGCAGAGTGCAGGGCAAAGTCGGCGCGGGAAACGATGTCGCGTGTGGTGAACCGCACGACCGCGGTATCAACGAGGTGGGATATCAGGCCGGTGATGTCAGTACCATCGCTGGACTTGATAATAAGACCCTTGCCGGAACTAACGGCAGAGGACAGTTTGGACCACCATGCTGGCCCAGAAGGCATCGAGTCCTTGACGGTATTCTTTGAGAGTTCGAGGGCTTCCTTGACGCCTCCTTCGATACTACCTAGACGGTCCTCAAGCAGTTTCAACTGCCTGCGTGCTTGTTCGTCACTGGTGGGCGGGGGTGGTGAGGAAGGTGGCGATGTTCCTCGCGGTGCAGACTCAACCGCACTCAGTTGTGCGTGGAGTGTATCAATTTGTCTCTTAACGTCTGAGAGACCTTGGTTTGCTGAAGCCTGGAGGTAGGTCTCTGCCTCTGATACTCGTTTTGCCTCCTCGCGCACACGCGCTTCAAGAGCATATATCCTGTTCACGACCTCTCCGTGTGCACGCGCCTCAAGGTCCTGCTGGGCCCGCGCCCGCTGGTGGTCTAGCGAAAGACCGGAGAGCGCAGATTCAATATTCTGCAACCGTGAGACGAGTTCATCAAGGTTCGTGATAGGTGTTTCCGGCGGGTGGTATGGCCGGGGGGAGGTACGATAGGGAAGCAGCTGAGAGAGTGGATCATAGAACTTGAACCATGCAAGGTAAATGACGAGGGCAACAATGGCGAGCCTGGCGAGAGATACGAATGATTGAGGGTCGACGGAGCGTACAAGTGTAGTCGGCTTGTAGAAGAGAGTATTCACTGTCAATCCCAAGATGCGCCCAAGTGTCAAGAATACGAGGGATATGACGTTGAGTATCCATTCGAGAATGCTCGAGAAGAACCTTGCGATTCTGTTGACCAGACGGCCAAGTAGGCCGCCAATCGAGAAAGAGCGGTGGGAATCCGAAGTGTCGATAACGCCATCCACGGCAGGAGGTTCATCGCTCTCCAATATAACGTCCAAGCCAGGTTGAACGTCGGGTAAACCATTTTTTGGCTCAGGGTAGAATGTAGATGGCGGAGGCACAGAGGCACGGAGTACAGATGCTCGTGACGGAGGTGGGACGGACGTGCGTAGCTGAGATTCCCGACCCACAGATGCGAGCTGTGCGGACGAATACTGCAAACAGATTAGAAAAGGAGCCACATTTGCAAACCATGTAAGCTGACCTGTTCGCTGTCAATGCTACTCTCCAGGTCGTCCTCGGCTCCATCGGGGTCAGCCTCGCCGGCCTTGGATCCCCTCTTCCTTCTTCTCCGCTTGTCGTAGCCAGCTACGGGAAGCGAAGTCAATGTGCCGGGACCAAGATCCTTCTTCTTCAACTTCTTTCTGCGCTTTTTTGCGTCGTCGGAAATTTGGTCGTCTGACTCGTCGTCGGAGACCGAGGGACGATAGGCCTTGTTGTCGAGTGACATGCGGTTGCGCCTGTTGTTGTTGGCAGAGGCCTTTCTGGAAGCGGACTGATCGTCCTCTTGGGAACGCTGCCGCTGCAGCTCCTTGTACTCGCGGTCTAGTTCCTCGTAGTCGAGGCTAGACTCTTTTCCGTTGGTCGCTGCGGAGACGTCTGCAGGTTCGGTTGACCGCTGTCGCAAGTAGAACGAAGTAGCGGTGTTGATGGCACGTTTGGACATATCGAGGACTTGTTCAAAGGGACTTTTTGCGCGTGCGCTGTCGTCGAGGAACTGCGAGGGTTGTTCCTCGGCTTCGGAGTCGGATACGTGAGTGAGCGCAGAGGGTTGCTTTGAGAGCGGCTTGTGGGAGGTGCGATGGGTGAGACGGCTTGGGGGAGGAGCCAAGCGACGGCTGGAGGTGGAATGGGTCTCCTTTTCGTACTCGACGGAGGTGCTACGGGGTACGTTGAGGTTTGTCTGTGAGCCAGATGCCCAGGCACTGTTTGGGTTGTTGGGGGCCATGTTGTAGGAAGTGGACGCGGCCTGGTTGAAGGCGGCCGCGATGTTGACAGAGGTGTCCTTTACGTTCCACTTTTCTGGCTGGATGTTGCCGTTGAAGGACTGGTCGCGCTTGAGGCGTGCGTAGCGGACGAGGGCAGTCTCGTCCTGGGTGTCTGAAGGATCCAGAGTCGGAACGGAGTGGGACGGGGGTGGCTTTGGAGGTGACCTGGAGCTTGCTGTCGGCGCGCTTTCAATATTCGGATCGTGAGTGAACCGCGTGTAGGCAGGATTGTCGGACATACCCGTACGCGTAGGACGGATTTGTGTTGTTTAATAAATGTCTGGGCTGAAAGTTGTGCTGATGGCTGTTCTGACTAGGAGGTTTGTTGAGAAAGGTGTTGTGATCGAGGCGTCTTCCTTGACCGAGGGGCGTGCCAGAGAACGACATCAACGTTGTTCCCTCGCGGTCGTGGTTCAACGTTCAATATCAACCCTGTTGTTCTGTATTTGTTCGCTTTGTACTAAGATACACAATGTGTACGCTATTAACCACACCCCGTCGTCTACTCTCATCACTGCGGACGTCCACATGAGCACACGTCCACCACGAACGCGTCCGACACTCACCAAAAAGTAGTCTGGCACCCGCCGCGACACCAGAGGCTCACCCGCACGCGGTGCAGGATCGAATTGAAGGCTGGCCACCGGTGAGAACATGTCCCACCCACAAAGGAAACAACCCACAATGTGTATAATAGCTTTTCATCTATCTCCATAATCGCCGCCTGATTGCCACATCTATAGCAGTAATTCGGAGCGCTGAAAATCGTCACAACGTTCCGGTCTTGTCCCCAGCTGTACCCTGCACGCAAAAAGTCAGCCCGAACAACACGTGTCAATGCATCGCCACTCACCCTCCATCACCAGCTGGTGGGCACGCGCAACGAGCGTCAGCCCATTGTTGTGATTGAACGCCTCTGAAATGTCCTGTCCAAACGTGTACCCCGCCCCGCGGGGTGAAATTCCCCAACCACACCGATCGTCGGGATCAGACCAGAGGAGATCACACATGGGCCCTTCGTGAGGCACCTCTTGTACGCGATCGATAGACCGCACGTGATCAAGGGTGTCAATCGAGGGTGACAGTCCACCGTGAAGACAAAATATCTATCGAGTGCTCAGCAGACGCAGGCAACAAGGAACCACTCTACTCACTTGGTTGTCGATCAGGGCAGTCAAGGGGAGAAAGTCGAACAAGTCGGTAAAGAAACGCCACACGTTGGCATTGCCATATTTTCGCAAACACTCGTCGTAAAAGCCATACACCTGCGTGATTTGCCTCGACTCGTGATTGCCCCGCAAAATCGTGACGCGGTCGCGGTACCGCAACTTGAGGGCGACAAGGAGCGTGACCGTCTCGACCGAATAGTAACCACGGTCGACGTAGTCACCCATGAAGAGATAGTTGGTGTCCGGTGAGTTTCCGCCGATCCGAAAGAGCTCTGAGAGATCATGCTGCGGGCACGAGACAAAGGTGTCGATCAGGGATAGATCACAGCGAGGGGAGCGTACTTACGAATTGGCCGTGAATATCACCGCACACGGTGACGGGGCACCTGACTGGCTGCACGTTGGATTCTTCCATCAGGATCTCCCTCGTCTGGGGTGTCGGTCAGTGTGGATCGACCGTAGCTGGAAAAGACATACCTTGTCGCATAGTTTCTTTACGTCTTGTTCCGCTAGTTGTTTGCACTGGCTGAGTTGTTCGATCCAACCGTCAATTTCGTGTTCCATGAGTGAGATGTGGTTCAAGTCAAAGCAATAAACCCAAGTCACGCGTCACACTTCATATCAGGAGCTGTCACAACAACGATCCATCAACCATGGCCCAACCCGAGGCTGTCTACACGACCGACGAAGTGAGTGCACCCTTGCGACCAGGAAATGTACTGACTTTGCTAGTATGGACGGCCATTTATCATCCTCAGAGAACAGTCAAAAAAGACGCGAAGTCATGGCATAGACGCTATCAAGGTACGCACTCGCGCGTTCGATCGA
This sequence comes from Boletus rubescentipes, assembly GCA_038092775.1. Classification (NCBI taxonomy): domain Eukaryota; kingdom Fungi; phylum Basidiomycota; class Agaricomycetes; order Boletales; family Boletaceae; genus Boletus; species Boletus rubescentipes. The sequence goes on from JBBPRA010000656.1 coordinate 8,070, forward strand.
CCCCGCTCATCCCCGTGCAGTCCCACATCCTCGCAGCGAGAACAGTCGCAAACATCGTCCGCACCTCTCTCGGTCCACGCGGTACGCTCTCCTTCGCGTTCCCTCTCGATCACCCGCTCATCTACCCCCAGGTCTCGACAAGATCCTCATCTCCCCAGATGGCGACATCACCGTCACAAACGACGGCGCGACCATTCTCGGCCAGATGGAAGTCGAGCATCAGATTGCAAAACTCCTCGTCCAGCTCTCAAAAAGTCAGGACGACGAGATCGGCGACGGCACCACCGGTGTCGTTGGTACGTGCCCCACTCGCCACATCTTGCACCATCCAACCCTGTTCATCTAGTCCTCGCCGGTGCCCTGCTCGAGCAGAGTGAAGCGCTCCTCGACCGAGGCATCCATCCCATCCGCATCGCAGATGGCTTCGACAAGGCGTGTGCAGTCGCTGTCGAACAACTCGACCGCATTTCAGATCGCGTCGACTTTTCATCCCAAAACAAGGAAAACCTGATCAAAACTGCCACGACAAGTCTCGGCAGCAAAATGTGCGCATCCCCGTCTTTTTCCATTCCGCGCTGACCTTGCCTCGATAGCGTCTCTAAAGAGATCAGGCAGTTTGCAGAGATTGCCGTGGATGCAGTACTGGCGGTCGCAGACATCGAACGTCGTGATGTTCCCTTTGACCTCATCAAGGTGGACGGCAAAGTCGGTGGCTCTCTGGCCGACACAACCCTCATCAAGGGTGTGCTCATCGACAAGGACATGTCTCACCCGCAAATGCCCTCGTCCGTTAAAGATGCCCGCCTGGCCATCCTCACTTGCCCATTCGAGCCACCGCGCCCAAAGACCAAGCACAAATTGGACATTACGAGCGTCGAAGAGTACAAAAAACTCCGCGATTACGAAAAGGAAAAGTTCGAGGACATGATCAAGATGGTCAAAGACACGGGTGCAAACCTGGTCATATGCCAATGGGGCTTTGACGATGAGGCAAATCATTTGTTGATGCAGAATGAATTGCCAGCCGTGCGGTGGGTTGGCGGACCCGAGATCGAGGTAACGTTCCTTTCATGTTCACGCCGCATTGTTCAAGTTGTAATGTCTCTCTCAGCTGATCGCCATAGCTACACACGGTCGCATCGTTCCCCGATTCGAGGAGCTCACGGCAGAAAAACTAGGCAAGGCCGGCATTGTACGCGAAATCACCTTTGGCACGACGCGCGACAAGATGCTTGTCATTGAAGAGTGTGCCAACACCCGTGCTGTCACCATCTTTGTGCGTGGATCAAACAAGATGGTATGACTATCAGTCGCATGCCCTACGTGTTGCCCATTACTTTTCAGATCGTGGATGAAGCAAAGCGGGCATTGCACGATGCTATATGCGCCGTCCGGAATCTTGTTGTTGACAACAGAGTGGTTTATGGCGGGGGTGCCGCTGATATTAGCTGTTCCATCGCCGTGGCAAAGGCTGCCGACGAGGTTGGTTGCAAAGTTTGGCGGGGACTCATTTGACTGACTCTTATCTAGATACCATCGATAGAACAATACGCAATGCGCTCTTTTGCCGCTGCTCTGGATGCCATTCCGCTTGCGCTTGCAGAAAACAGCGGTCTCTCGCCGATTGAGACACTCGCCCAGGTCAAGAGTAGGCAAGTGACCGAGAAGAATTCCCGTCTGGGAATCGACTGTGCCGGGCGAGATGAGAACGGTACGTTTTTGTGTCGCTTACTACTGGCATGTCTAACTCGGCCGTAGATATGAAGAAGCAGTTTGTGTACGATCCATTGATCTCGAAACGACAACAATATCTGCTTGCTACGCAGGTGCGTACGCTGTGTGCTTCCTAATCCTTGACTCAACTTGATCGTTGCAGCTCGTGCGGGCGGTCCTCAAGATCGGTAAGTAGATGGGTTTCTCACCACGAGCCGAGGCTGATGTCGCTTGTTTCAGACGATGTTATTGTTGCAGGCGAAGCAGAGGAGTGATGGACCTATCTAGACACGACTGGGCGGCCTTGATACACTTAGCAAACCATTCATGTAATCGTGCAATAGTAGACCCGGTACCCAGTGCATCTGTCGTTTTAACATGATCCGGCATTCGTCTCACTTGAGCCTTGACGTTCAACGCCACCGTGAATGGAACCTTTATGCTGACGCCTCCACGTGCAGGGTCAAGGTTCCGAACACGTTCCGCACGATGCTATAAAACTCGTCCGACTGCTGTCATATTCTTTACTTTTCCGATGGGTGTCACTGACTTGCATGTGCTGGGCAAGAACCCTTACAATGCAGAACCACCATCTCTCTCAGAGCTCACCAGTCACCCCATCACTCCATTGCATTTGGTCTATGCTCGTAACCACTGTACGTCGTCGTCTCATTCGCCCACTGTTTGTTGACCCTCTTGCTCCGGCACATAGCCGACATCAAGGACCTTCGATCAGACCCAGAACACTACACCGTCAAGGTTGACGGTGACATAGACGGCATCAAGTCACTCGACCTCACATACACGCAAGTACGTGATGCCTTGCCGCGAAAAGAGGTGACCGCGGCCCTCATCGTATGTCCACCCTTGCACCTCGTCCTTCCTTGAGCCGCCTTACAACCCGATGCGGACACAGTGCGCCGGGAATCGTCGGGCCAAGATGGCCGAGAAGACGGGGAAAAGTGTGGACGGTGTCAAATGGTCCGAGGGCACCATTGCCAACGTCCGCTGGGGCGGTGCCCCGCTGCGAGACATCCTCCTCCTCGCAGGCGTTGCCGACGACAGCGCATCGTGGGAGGGTCTTCACACATGCTTCGCGTCCAACATCGCGCCGTGCGAACAGGATACGTATTATGGCGGATCCATTCCCCTGGAGAGAGCGATGAGCAAGGACGCCGATGTTCTCCTTGCGTACGAGGTAACTCAAGCCGGCATAACGAGTCTCCCTCCCGTGTTGATGTGACGCCACGCCGTAGATGAATGGCCAACCTTTGACCCCCGGCAGTGGGTTTCCTTTGCGCATCGTTGTCCCGGGGGTCTCTGGCATGCGCTGGGTCAAATGGGTGGACCATATCACCATCTCCCGGGAAGAGTCGCCCAACTTTTATCAGCAACGAGACTACAAGTTATTGCCAGAACACGTGCGTACGGCATGCAACGTCGGAATGCCATGTGTGTCTGACCACCTCGTGTGTAGGTGACGAGCAAGGCGATGGCAGAATCAGAAGACTGGTGGTCCAAAGTTCCCTCCATGCAGAACTTGCCGTGCAACTCCGTCGTGGCAAACGTCAAGCGGATGCGATCTTCCTCTCCAGATGAACTGTTATTGAACGCGTCCGGATATGCCTACTCGGATTGTCCCATCGAACGTGTCGATGTGAGCGTGGATGGCGGTACCACCTGGAAGCGGTGCGAAATCACGTATCAAGAAGGGCAATGGAGCTGGGCACTATGGGAGGGCAGCGTCGATCTCATGTTGGACGAAGAAAACGTCAACAGCATGATGCTGGCTTACGACGCGGCAGGGGGAAGCAGCCGGGGGAAACTCAGGGTGACGGTGCTCAGCCGTGCCACGGACCGCGCTGGACGTGTGCAACCTTTGACATATCCTTGGAACTTGCGAGGTGTTGGGTATTGTGGGGCTGGAGAAGCCACGGTCAATGTATAGACAAATCCATGAGCCCCACGATTGTATGATTGAAATTTATACCATCTCACACGAATGACACTGGCATTTCAGTATACACACTAGGTACATTGCAACATGGGGCATAGGTTCAAAGTTTCTGAATGCTTATCAACGGGCTCTGAACCGACCAAGCCCGAGCTATTGCTATTTTGAAACAGATTCCTCATTTTACGACTCGCTGGACAGTAGACTAATCGGATCTTGGCCGCTTCAGAGATCTAAACATAATCCCAGACCAAGTTGGGAGCATTGGACCAAGCCCTCGGACTCTGTAATCAGTCCCAGGCCAGCGCGGCGTCTCACTTCACCGTTGTCAAGCTTCTCCATACTAATTTTGACACATTGACACATTCGCCATGTCAAGGTTTACATAGCCATGTACCCGTACTTGGAAGAACTTGGCTGCGACGAAAATGAAATAGTCAGCTATAGTCTATCACAATGTTCGATAGTAAATATCTTACCTGGACCATCACAATGTGGTCCTCCCCGATCATGGCAGCATCCCAGCCTTCATCCGTATGTTCAAGTGTGATAGTAGCGACACGCCCAGGTAGCCTCGTGATAACTTCTTCCTGGAAACATCCACATCGACCACCGGGTTTCGACTCCTCTGCGAGACGCGTCCACGGTATAGAGGAATTGACACTCGTTTTGACATCCTTTCTTGCCGCATAGGGATTAAAGTCGTAGACTCGCGCTGCATGGCCGTTTTTCCATCGTAGACCTTGGATAAATTTCATGCCATAGGTATAGCAGACCCAAGTCTCCGATGGCTCCCTGCAAACCATGCGTGTTCCACTCGGACCCCAGGCATGCCAGGGGATGTGGGGACGTGGTACATTGCACGAACGCTCGACTTCCAAGAGTAGAGTGGATAGAGGTACGAAGAGGACTATACTCTCGTTCGTATCACCCGAAAGGATACGCATGGAAATTGTGAAGATGAAGTCCTTCCGAGAGCCATAGAAAGGAACTCCTGAACCAGCGGGTGGTTTCCAAGTTGGTGTCGGCTCGGCTCGAATCAAGAAGTATTCCATGTGTCCTCTGAGCGTTGGACACTTTAATTCACACACGTAGGGGATGTCCTCTAATAACTGAATTGGATCAACATGGGTTGCCACCTCGAGCACTTGCAAAGTGGGTTCTGTGTCTGATCTGAGAATTGCCGCCAGAATCAGGTCCTCTGTCATGAAGGCAAAGGATTGAAACTCTGATGTGTAAATATGCTGGTTACAGAAGAAATCAATGGTGAGGCAAGTAAACAAAGGACAGATGACTGACAAGCTTCTGATGTCCAGTTCGCCAGTTCCAAACGGGGAAAGAATTTTCAGACGATGCACCGAATTGATCATAAAAGAGGATAGCGAGGTGATTGCCACAAATCTGTATCAGAAAGGAGAATTCGGCGTGCAAACTCGGACATGCATGCGTTATCTGTGTCACAGCGGAGCGAGGATGATGTTGGCCAGAAAGAGTTCGTAGATGAATCTTGCATGACATATTCGGACTAGTTACGGAAGCTGTTATACATAAGACCGTGCAAATATTGGGCGTTACACTCACAATGTGCCGGCCAATTCAAGTAAGACGATGAGATCTTGGGAGGTGTCCAACGTGAAGTCACGGACTCTGAAATCGAATGGAACAGACCACCTCCGTTCTGGAATGCCCTTGAGCTTGCAGGGAAGTTGAACGAGGGAGAGTTCATTTTCGTGGGTCGACTGTGCAAGTACGCCACCTGAAAACTCCCAACAATGGCCATCAGACATGGGAATGGAGCCAGAAGATGTCCATTTCATATCGTGCCACACCCGGTTATAGTTTCGGAGGATGTTCAATCGGCTGACAGTGTCCATGGATGCGTGTTCGTTATCCTCCATGTTGGACGCGAACAACTCGATCTTGTAAGCCAAGTGGGAGCTTCCCAAGATGATGGAATGAAATAACCTGCAGACCTAGCAATCTTGTCAATGAGCGGCACATTTGTGAGACGCACAGACTGACTCGCGTGCATCTCAGAAGAGATGGAATATCAAGGTGGTTGAAAGTCAAGCCAGTGAGTTCATCTGGCAGAGGAAATCCCATAGTGTCCGGTAGTGGCACAGTTGGGTGTAACATGTAGACGTCACTGGCACTCCGACAACTCAGACTCGGACTTCAGTACTTCAGTACAGGTCAGTGGTTGTGGTCCGGTTAAGCCCTTTACATAAATCGGATGTTGACCTTGTCCAGAGTTGGATTTCAGAGGCGTCTCAAGGTCATTTCCCAGCCTAGACCGCATCCATCGATATCTCTCCGTACACGTTCACAACGATCTCATTCACACCTGCCTTGCAGCAACGCAATGTACCCACCAATCGAACCGTTTCAGAAAGGAAGCCTGGAAGTGCTGGCATCGCCGACGTTCATCCACTCGCTCTAGTTCGTCTGGCGATGCGTTCCATCTTGCTTCCACTTATACATCCTGCCGCTCCTTGTCATAGCTATGAAGTCAGCGGGAGCAAGAGCGGTGTCCCAGGTATGTCGCCTTGTGCGTAGCGCATTCACCGCGTTGACATCCTCCTCATAGTCGTGTTTCTTCATGGCGGTCCTGGTGGCGGGGTAGATCCTAAAGACAGGCAATTTTTCAATCCAGAGAAATACAAGGTCTATCCACCTGTCTCCACTTCACGTCCTTACTGATACCTCGCACTAGATCATCCTGTTTGACCAGCGCGGCGCTGGAAAATCAACTCCGTTCGTGATTCATGGACTGCAGGATCAGGACCCGATGTATTGATCGGTAGTGCAGGAGTGCTTCTACTGAACACAACACCACTTGGGACCTTGTGGCGGACATCGAGCGTCTTCGGGAGAAGTTGGCGATCGAGAAGTGGCATGTGTTCGGTGGTAGCTGGGTATGCTCTCATCCTTTTTTTGCCCACTAAATCAACCGACCCAATTTGGTGGTAGGGATCGACACTTGCGCTAGCATATGCTCAGGTGGATGCGATGAATGTTTGTCATACCATCTGATGCTTACTTTGAACAACTTAGACTCATCCCACAAAAGTGAGGAGCCTTGTCTTGCGGTAATTACTCTCCCTATTCTAGTCGTCCACAGATTTTACTTACGACAAGGATGTAGTGGTATTTTCACCCTTCGAAGGAGGTTCGCAGACCTTCCATCCTTCTACATTTGATATACTGAGCGAGTCCAGCGAGCTCAAGTTCTTCTATCAAGACGGTGCTTCCCATCTCTTCCCAGAAGAGTGGTGGGTACTTTCCCTTGCCATCCTTCAGTGTCCGTTGAAATTCACGCATCCGTTCATTTGCTGGTTCCAAAAATCCATGGACACGGCTCCAGGGACCGTTATGTTGCACCCGTGAATCCTTCCGAGCGGCACGATATGGTGGCAGCATACCATGAGCTCCTCAACTCAAAGGAGGAGAAAACAAGACTACAGGCTGCAAAGGCATGGTCTAGATGGGAGTGAGTGATTTATTCCAACTAAGTTTGGACTTCCACATGGTCCATGATCTGTTAATGTGCAGGATGGCCACCTCGAAATTGTACGTTAGTGAAGACATGCTCCGACGCGCAGAGGAAGACACATTTGCACTGTCTGTTCATTCTTCTCCAAGTGTCAAGTTTCCTGGCTGACTGCAGTATGCATAGTGCTTTTGCACGCATCGAAAACCACTATTTCGTCAACGAAGTGGGTCTTAATTTCTTCGTGTATTTTAGAGTGACTAATTAGATACTGCAGGGGTTCATGCGCGACGGCCAACTCCTGGATGAACAGAGTATTGCTAAAATGTCAGTAGAACTGTTTCTGTCTTGTGCTCACTTTTGCTGACGTGTGTATGTAGTCGACACATACCTACAATTGTCGTACAAGGAAGATACGATGTCGTCTGTCCTGTATGTGCCACGTTGTTATACACTCTCTTCCTTGTTCTGATTGACTGCAACCCAGGCGACGACCGCTTGGGCACTCAAAACGGCCTGGGAGGCGAAACCCTCGACATCGTTCAAGCTCAACATCGTTCCGGATGCGGGACATTCGTCGCGCGAGGCCGGGATTGAAAAGCTGCTGACTGAAGCGACAGACGAGGTTGTTGCAAAGTATTGAGTCAATGTAAGGATTGAAGAAGAGGCACAACGTTTTGGATTTTGGATCACCGTGACGTATGTAGAAGTTATGGAGAATGTCATGTCAATGTAGTACTCGCTCAAAGTTTCCACGACCAACCCATGCAACAAAACAGCCGACCGAGTGGGTTGCCCTCTTCCTCTCCGGCAGGCCGTGCAAGTTGTTGGATATCCTCGGTCCTCATTTCGACTGCAACGCTTTCAGT
>JBBPRA010000657.1:0-16094 GCA_038092775.1 Boletus rubescentipes
ACACTCACTTGGTGCTTGATACTCTTGCAAGTAGATTGAGGAGCTATCACTCAATTGTAGGAGTTGAGAGCTTAGTATTTTGGGTCATAAGGACCCAGTTTATATACATCCAGAGTATTGTTTGTACGAGTAGATGAAACTATCAGTAAAGGGTAAAAGAGTCCCAGGAAAGAGCCCATGATGAGAGGAAGAGAACATATGTATTGTGCAATAGTAGCACAATATGAGATCAGAACGGTAAGTAATTGCACTAGATTGTAAGTATATGGTGCGAGATAATGAAGTATGACATTATTAATAAGAATAGAATATGATGTCATAATGATCACCAAAGAATGGTATGAAATGGTACCATAATGGTGTGACTGACCTAATCATCTCAGTCACACTAATGATAATCTGTAGTGACTGACTAATGTCAGTCACGCTTATCCTATTAAGTATAGGAAAAATATATATCTAATGAATGTCAGTCATGCTCATTAGTGTCAGTCATGACACTATAGTAAGTAATAAGCATGAAGAGCAAACTAGACATTACTATGTCAATTTTCAACACAAAGAAGGGTGGAGGAGGTGGCGAGCACATGTGAATGAGCACACATGCACTCACAGACTTATCATCTGTGTGCATATGCACACTCACACACATGAGTGAGGAAGGGGAGGGGAGCAGCACAATGCATTTTTGTCATTGTCGCAGGGCACACATTAGAAAGAGGGAGAGAGTGCATTGTCCCATTGTCACAGCATCAGGGAGAGGGAGGGAGTGTGCACATTGTCATCATGTTATTGCAGCATCAGCATCATCAGGAAGAGGGGAAGAGAGACAGAGACAGAAGGGGGGTGGGAGGTCATCATTGTGGGGCAAGCATGTTGTTATCGTGTTATTGCAGCATCAGCGTTGTCAGGAAGAGGGGGAGAAAGAGAGAGAGAAGGAGGGCAGGAGGTCGTCATCACAGGGTGAGCTCCAGTAAGAGGGGAGGGTGCATTGTCCCATTGTCACAACATCAGGGAGAGGGAGGGAGAGTGCATGTCATCAGGGAGAGTGAGAGGTTGAGAGCAAGAGCAAGAGCATGCCACTATTGCATTGTTGCGGTGTTGGTGTTGGCATTGGCATCAGGGAGTGAGAGTAAGAGCAAGGATCCATTGTCACCAGCCATGGCATGGGCAGCAGACAAATCAGTAACCTGGAAAATGAGAGGGAAAAAAGTGCACCAAAGTGTGTCTGACAGAGGCTTGCAGGTGGCATGCAGGAGATCTTGCAGAGGCTGCTTGAACCTCACGCGGAGCAACTTGGATTACTCTTGGAATGCAACAAATAGTCAGAGCCTCCATTTGGAACTCTATGGTGCTCATGTCAGTGGGCCAGGTCTCAGAGACCTATTTTTGATGTAGTAGGAAATTGGTCTGTGAGACCATGGGAACCTCAAAAAAGTGGTGCCAAGGGTGTGTCCACCTCTCTCTAGACATTGGGACATCTAGCCTAAGAGGGGGATAAGGACTCCACTCACACACTCCCCATCTCCTCTGACTTATCTGCACAGGACATTGCTCGCTGTGTCCCTACAAGTCTGGACTTCTGACATCACCTCTGACACCCCATTACATCTGCTCCATGTATTTCCAAGCACTCCAGGCAACTTTTCCCCAATCCGCCCCACCTTTCCTCTCCAACTCCATCAATGATCCTTTCTGAAGGTGTCCCTAACCCAGATTTGCCACATCAGTACTCTGATCACACCAACATCCATCTCCATTCCCTCCCTCCAAGGTTTTCATGACACTCTGACATTGTTTTGCGTTTTGCAACATTACTAGTTACAAGTGTTGTACCTACACCTCCATGTCGTCATCACTCTTCTCCTCTCTGCTCTCCAAGCTCCCTGAGCTCTCTGACCCCTTCACAACCTCTGCTCCCACCTTCCTCACCTCTGCACTCTCCTCTCCCAATCCCATCACCTCCAACCCACTCACCTCCACATCTTCATCTTCGTCTGTGTCCTCATCTTCCATATCCAACCACCCCCCGTATACATACCTCCCACTCCTTCAAACCCACCAGCTTGTCCAGGAGCAAGTTCTGCTCATCAAGACAACAAAACAGACCCCAGATGAGGAGCATGAGCTCCCCACCACTCCCAGATGGCTCTGCCTCTGCAACTCCCTTCTCCATGTCCTGTCCTGACCTTTGGGACCTCCTTGTCCCCTCCGACCCCTTGGCGCCCTCCAATTCTACCATGCACACCTGTTTCTTCTTTCCCCACAGCAATTTGTCCTCTGTGCACTTCCTCTGGCATGTTACCTTCAGCTCCACCAACTCCTCTCCAGGTCACATGCACTTCACCCTTGCTGATTGACATGCCACACAGGCAGTCACCTTACCCTCAGTCAGGGGCATGCACTCAATCCCTCTTTTTTTGCAGCACACACAATCACCCTGCTCCATGGCCCTCCCTTTCCCTTCCCAGCTGTTTCACTCTGCTCTGCTCAGATCTGCTCTGCCTGCCCTTGTTAGTGAAACAACCAATAAAGCAAAGTCAATTTGCATTAGGCTTTCCACTAGATGGCATAAACCACTAACAAGGGGAGGAGTTGAACAAGTCCACTTTAGAGATAAAACTCCAAGAGAATCAGACTGGGGATGCCAGTCAATTCCTTGGCCTTTATATACTATCATATTGTATGTACATGTTGGTATTGAATCTACCAATACTATTTAGGGCAGGCATAGCAGAGATTAATAACATGATGCAACTGCATGGTGGTGGCAGAATGGAAGAGAAGCATAGAACATGTTTGATGTCCATGTGTGTGGCAGCATAGCCATGCATAGCACGGAAATGAACTGTCAAGAATAAGGTTAGGTTTAATAGAACAAGGTTCACCATGAGGCAAACACATGTTTGTGAAATGGTGAAGGTCATGAGATGAGTGAGTTCTCATAGAGAATCTCCTCATAGTTCAAAGTCTGAAACAATCAGATAAGATAAGAAAGAGAAAAATTGACTAAGTCCATTAAATGTAGCCCCCTGTGGGTGGGACTGTAACAGTTAGCATGCGCCAACTCCAAGGTGGGCACCACTCACCTTCTGCTTGGCCTTCTCCTCGGCCACCTTGCACTTCCGTGCCTCCTCCACTGCAAGATAAGCCTCTTGGGCCACCCACAACCTCTCCTGCTCCACCACTTTCCTCCATGATTCAGCCTCTTCCATGGCCTTACACCTTGCCTCTTCCTCTGCCTTCTTTTTTGCCTCCTCCTCTGCCTTCCTCTTAGCCTCCACCTCTGCTTCTGCCTTCCTTTACTCCTCTGCTGCCTTTTTCTCCTTAGCTCATCACCTTCACTCAGCAAACTTGGCTGTGCTGATGTCATTGTCATTGTTTAGGTCCTCCACAAGCCATCCATTATCTCAAGTCTTGATGTTGTTGATATTGGACATGGTGGTGGTTTGGATGTAAGGAAGAAAGCACTGGCACACTCTGACCTTTATATCCACTATGATATTTCAGACTCCAACTGCAACTCATGTCCACTCTGCATTGTTCACCTCACTAAAGGCCTTCAGGGGTTCAGGCCTAAGAGGGGGATACTGTCATATCCCATTCACCCTCCTAGCCATCTCTGGCCCTCTGGCCCAACTCTGCACTCACAAGACATGAACTCCAGAGCATTCTTGCCCAGAATGCTACTCCAGATCTCTGGACCTCCATTACGTTCCTCCTTTTTTCTCTTCATTTTGATTTGTCTATATCTGTACTAGTTCTCGCTTTGTACATAGCTCCAATCCAGTGCCAGGCTGTGTGCACCACTCCGGCCCCCAAATACCTGGTGCACAGCCCCAGCATCTAGTTGCCCATCCTCCGGACTTTAGTTGGCTCCATTGTTCCATTAACAAATCCTATGTACTCCCTTCTTGTATATAATCTCGTAGTACAACTCCTGTACTCCTTAGCTTTGTTATCAATTTAGTCTTCCTCCATTCTGATCTCTGAGTCCTAGTGACTACCCCTACATTCCTTAGCATCCGCACATCTGACCTCCAACCTCTGTCCAAAATCCAGAGCAATGACCTAGCAAGGGGGCAGCACATAAGCTGAACCCAACACTTCACTTTCCCACAACAACTTCAGAGTTCTGGAGTTAAGCCTGGAGGAACCCAGACTGTAACAATCCCATGGTTTCTGAAGTGGCATGCACTCAGATTCCTTTTTCAAAAATACTTTAAGGAATTTGTGGTACTCCTTTGGGACTAGCTCTTCAGGAGTCTTTTCTATGGATTTTTCCTGTTGTGCTTCAAGTGCATGTATTGTCTCATGAACTTGGTACTGAATGTCATATTCCTCTCTCTTGAGAGAAGCCAGAAATGCCAACTTCAGCTGGAGCATGTGGTGGTGTTGTGGACAGTGTGTCACTTTTACCATTCCCTTGGTCCAGTCAATATCTGGATTGTGACACTTTAGCCAAGAGAATCCCAGGATGAATGTGTTCTTTCCCAGGTCCATAACTTCTGCTGTGATCTTCTCACAATGTCCTTGGAGTTCAACAATCAGCTCCACTGCATGGGTAATACTTCCAGCAGAGTTTTGTGTTCCATCAACATTATACACAGGAATTGGGTTGCATAAGGGCATAAGCAGCACCTTGTGCTTTTCAGTCCATGCTTTGTCAATAAAGATAGCATTTGTACCTGAGTCAAGAAGCATGTCAAGTTTGGTGAAATCATTTCAGCCACTAGCTGGTGTGATCTGAATAGATAAACATATTTCTCATGCAGGTAGGATGCTGCACACAAATGTGTCTTCTGGAATTTCTTCTTTATTTTTGTTTTTTGTAGAGGAATTAAGCCCAGGTTTAATGTTCCTGGCAAGCCCACTAGGGGACCCCTCTGATGGCAAGGTAGAGTTTGAAATTATTTTATTATCCATGGAATCCTCACTTTCTTCAATTTCTTCCACAGACAGGATGTTTGTCCTTAGCACACCCAGATTGGTGCCTTGGACTTAGGCTTTTCCCAACTTCACAGCCAGATTTTCATAATCCTTGAACCAAGCTCTTGCTTCATCCAGGGACATTCCTTGAATGGACTTGAACCAATCACAGCCCTTGCCCTTATCTTCTTTTTCCTTTTTGGTGCTTTTATCCTCATCCCAGGAGGTTGCACCTTCTTCTTCCTTCTTGGCACTGCGAGCCTGTCAGCTGCCTTTGCCACAGTGGGAGCAGTCCTTCTTGTACCCACCATCAAGGAACTTACATTTGCTGCACTGCAGCATCAGCTTCTTGCATTCTTTGGTAAAGTGGTCTCTGCTGCAGTTGAATCATTTATTGTTGCCACTCCAGGCAGCATCAATGTCCATGGCATTCAGGTCCCTTGTCTTGGCCCATTCTGCCATTCCTGTCTTTATAGAATTAAGGAGTTGCTTTCTGCTCCCTGTCTACTTCAGGTCTTTCTTAAGAATTGACCACTGACATGTAGCAGCCAAGTTTCTTTGCAGTTCTAGCCTGCCATAGTTTTCATAAGTTGGGCAATCCAGACCCAGGTCATTTTGGGGTCTTTGGATTTCTAAGGGTGAGAATAGAGACTGCAATGTTGAAGAGGAGGAGGCATGATTATAATATCCAGAGTTCTTTTTCATGGAGTGTCTTTCTCTATTCATCATCACTTTCCTCTTCCTCTTCTTCATCCTCTTCTTCAGTGAGATTGACTATCCTCAACACTGGATGAGGTTCTTCTTCAACTTCCTCTAGCTCTGGTAGGTCATTGAATTCTTCATGGAGGTAAGAAGGGGGTGGTTCTGGTGTGGAAGGACGGGTGGCCCAGTCATCTTGTGTCCACCTTAGTCCATCAGTATCCCAATCATTCTGGGCTAATACTGGTTCTCTTTCACCACCTCTTTGTTCCCATATCTGGAGCATAGGGTTCCAGTCCATATCTCCTGTCCTTTGGAAAGGCAGTATTTGCTTGCTTTCCTTATCCCCATAAGGATCAAGGTGATCTTCATCTTCCATGAGGGTTTCTTCATTCTCATCATAGATGTTGCTTATGGCTAATGCTTCTTCTTCTGTCAAGGGTCATCCTTCTTCTCCATGTTCATCATTGGTGGCATTTCTTTGCCAAGTGACTGAGTAGCTCCAATATACTGTTGGAAACTCAAATGTGTAGATAACCAAGCAGCTAACATATGAAAGGAATGTGACAAAGGGAAGTATAGAGTGAATGGTGATGAAGAGCATGATAATGATTGCCATCAGAACATTTTCTGTGGACATCTTTACTTTTGTCTTTGTAGGAGGAGGTCTTTCTTGACACTTCCTGACTAGTTCTACTCTTTGTAGAGGGTGGTGACATCAATCCACAACTTCTTCCAGACACTCTTATCAAGTAGTGCTCTGGTTCTTCCCTTCTACCTTCTCTAGGTGAGGGGACAGTAGTTTAGTAGTGGTCTTGATCAGCTAGCACACAGTGAGGCTAGATAGATCCTTCTGGAAGATTCCTTTGAACCTATAGGACCATTGTCCTGTGCTTCTTCATGCTCTGGGCCCAGTAGAAACTTCTTCTTACTACTGCTGGCTCCTGTGCTACTTTCTTCCTGGTCCCTTCTCACAAGGAATGCCTGCTTGCAAATGAGTTTGACCCTTGCTTCCTGAGCTTGGCCAATATAGTCTCCTGTCTTATCAGAGTAGGGACCTAGAAAGGCATGAAGAGTTCTATGAAAAGCAAATGGGCACTGAGGTGCACTTGACTTGTGAGCACCTCTAGTCATGAACTTGGAGGGATTGCTGTGCACTAGCTTGTGTGCACATGCAAATGAGATAAGGCAGAGTAAAAGATGTAGTCTGATTCTAATGAAACACTTCTAAAGTGACTAGCACTCTAGGTTATCTCAAAAGACTACTTGGACCATTTGAAAAGTGAAGGGATGGGATTGAGTCTGCTTTAGAGGGAAAACTCCAAGAGAATCAGACTAGGGATGCCAGTCGATTCCTTGGTTCTTATATACTATCATATCATATGTACATGTTTGTACCAAATCTATCAATACTATCTGGGAAAGGCATATCAAGATAAGAAGAACATGAGGCAATCACATGGTAGTGGCAGAATGGAAGAGAAACATAAACATGAGGAGTGCACATGTATGTGGCAGCATAGCCATGCACAGCACAGAAATGAACTGTCAAGAATAAGGTTAAGTTTAATGGCATAAGGTTTGCCTCAAGGCAAACATGTGTTTGTGAAAGTGTGAAGTGCATGAGATAAGTGAGTTCTCATAGAGAATCTCCTCATGGTTTGAAGTCTGAAAGATAAGATAAGATCAAAAGAAATGAGAAATGACAAGTCCTTTAAAAAGTAGTCTCTGAGGTGGGACTATAACAGGTGCTTGTTTAGCTCCCTTCTCATACCCATGGGGAAAGGGAGCTGGATTGAAAGGAGCTGGATGGTCCAGCCAGCTCACAAATCAAATCAAAGTGAACACACTTCAAAAATTTATAAGGGGTTATTATGTATTTTACTGGATGCCCCTCAAGATCATGCTGGCAAAGTGAACCATGCTCAATTCACCAATGATATATAGAGGTTACAGAAGTAAAGTAGAATGAGGACCATTATCAAGACAGTCCCTCGTTTTTATACTAACTATGATGCATGTGATCCTCATATCACATGCACTGAACTACAATCATAAATGGAACAACTAAGTCAGGGCATTTGGCCCCTAACACATGATTCAGGCTGAGTCAGATAGCTACAGAGTGGTATGTAGACTACTTATGCACTATATGCTAGTGTCTACTACACTTAGGATTGTCATCTATTTAACATCAATCTCACATTGATTAGCATGCACTAAGTCTCACACTCCTCCATACTTCTCCAACCAACTCCAGAGTTCCAGAATTATTCCCAGAGTAGAACCAGACTTAACAAAATTGTAACACACTACTCTTTCTTGACAGCTGCAGTATGTGAAGGTCCATTATTATGTTGTTAGTTGTTAGAGCAGCTGATATCAGATAACTACATGTTACAGTCCCACCTCAGGGACTACATTTTTAACAGACTTGTCATTTTTCTTTCTCTGACTTCAAACCATGAGGAGATTCTCTACAAGAACTCACTTATGTATCTCATACCCTTCACATTTTCACAAACATGTGTTTGCCACATGGCAAACCTTATGCCATCAAACTTAATCTTATTCTTGGCAGTTCATTTCCATGCTGTGCATGGCTATGCTATCACACACATGCACATCACACATGATCATGCTTCTTTTCCATTCTGCCACCACCATGTGGTCACCTCATGTTGCTCCTATCCTGATATGCCTTTCACAGACAGTATTGATAGATTTGGTACAAACATGTACATACATTATGATAGTATATAAGAGCCAAGGAATCAACTGGCATCTCCAGTCTGATCCTCTTGGAGTTTTGCCTTCAAAGCAGACTCAATAAACTCTTGCCCTTCATTAGTGGTCTATGCCATCTTCTCAAGATAACCTAAGGCATTGATGGCTTTCAGGTTGTTTCACTACACCACCAATTAAACAATTAATGTGAAATCCTTAGATGCATTTTAGACAGACACTTTAATTTCTTGATGTATTCTCCAATATGCATGAACAAGTTGACTATGTATCTAATAAAGTGCTAGAATATAGTAGCAAGTGTGCTGCTATTATCTTTTTCCCCCTCCAGAGCCCCCAGCAATCTATTACCAGGACCATTTTTGCCAAATGTAAAACCCACCCAAACTCCTCTGGAAAGAGGATCCTCTTTCTCCTTGACTTTATCCACATTCCTCTGCTTCTCCTTCACCTCTGCATACTTAGCCATATCCTCGGGTGATGTGAAATCATCATAGTACCCAGTATCAATTTCGGAATCCAAAGCAGGGACAAAAGGTGCCCGAGTTGATCGCAAATCCTCCCACTTGACACCATCAAAGAATGGATGGTTCATTACCTGTGCTAGGGTCGAGTATCGGACACTCGAATGGGATATAAGCCTGAGGTATAATATTTAGTAACGCAAGATGTACCCGACATGGACATACCTCGTAACAGCATCCCAAGCTATATCGGTGAGGTTGAAGATCAGATCTTCTGGTTTGTCGTATTCGGGTCGCCGCAACACCTTGGTCCAGTTTTTCAAATTGGTCCAGGTTTCCTCGGGAGTACCTCCACTGAAAGGAGGGAAACCGGCCAAGAACTCGAAGAAGATGCATCCTAAAGACCAGTAGTCGACCGAATAGGTATACGGCTTCCCACGTAGTACTTCAGGAGCCATGTAATCGGGTGACCCCACGATGGAGTCGGCGTAACGTGGGTCTTCATGACGAATAGAACGATAGATGGAACGCCTCTCTAACGTCGATCGATACACGACTTGGTTGTCTTTGACCTTGTCAAGCTAAACAAATATGTTATGCGGAGGCCCTCGCTTCGCACTAGGGACTCACTTTGATTTTTAACGACTCGATTCGCTTTGGATTCAGGGCCCCGGTAGCTAATCCAAAGTCTGTGAGCTTGACATGGCCAGTCCCATCGACCAAAAAGTTCTGCGGGCCATCGGCTTTAATCAACTGGTAAGACAAAGGCATGGACTGACGAACCTCTGGTTTCAAATCACGATGGATGTAGCCGAGTTTGTGTAGTTCGTTGACGGCTACAAACATCTCGCTGATATAATACCGGGCGTGCTCTTCTTTTAATACCCCGGAGTTGTTTAGAAGAGTGCGAAAGTCTCCCCCGGGAACATATTCCATTGCAAGGTATACGTGCTGAGTGTCTTGAAATGCATATAGCAATCGCACCAACCAAGGCGTCTTGGTAGCTGTCAGGATATCCCGCTCGACGAGTACATGCCGAACCTGGACATCGATAGCATGATCGTGAACATCGCGTCAAGATGACGATGTATCCTCGGCATACCTCATCCATCTTATGCAATGTCCGTTTTCGCATCCTCTTCAGCGCGCATACCTCCCCGGTTTCTTGCTTGCGTGCGAGAAAGACTTCGCCATAACCACCCTGGCCGACCTGGGCTATGATGTGGAACTGCTCCACGCGCAGCTTTGCACGACGTTTCCGAAGCAACACCCGTTCGCGGCCACAGTACGACTTGAACTCCTTTGCATACTCGGCCGTAGACAGCTGTCGTTTCGAAGTATCAACATCAAAACGCGCTCTGCGTTCCTTTCGAGCAGCGAGATAGCCAAGACTCTGGAAATAATAGTCGAGAAAGTCTACGATCCCTCAATCGGCAGTCATCGTCAATGATCACGAGGAGACGCACAGAGCTGCGCAACGGTGGCTTTTCGTTTGACCTCTGAGCTCTCCAGAAGCTCCCTTTCCCAGAGCTGAAAGCCTGACGGTTTCATGGTCGTTGCAGCCTTTGCGGTGTCCATGCTGATGTCCTCGTTCCAGCCGTGGTCTCCTTTGGCAGTACTCATGTGGATATCACGGAGTCCGATGGTAATAGCCTTTGTTGTATCCATGTGTATATCGCGGTATTGAGCGTCTGAAGCCTTGCTAGTATCCATCATGGGGAGGTTGGAACGCGTACACGTGCTATTTGTGTCACCACGTGACCCACGCGTCGATAGGATGTTGGCTGCAAAGACATGGAAACCAACTGCATTAATGCGACATACGCACATCGACCTCGCGTCTGTCCTCGCTCAGCCAAACCCTCAAGTAGATCTTCAGCTGTCTGCATATGAGATCTCAACGGGCAACTTTCTCAAAGCCGTCACAAATTATACCAATCGCGCCATCGCCGAGATCACGAAACACAGAAATGCCCAGGAAGCCGACAAGAAAAAACTGGCGGAGCGGATACAGGCGGTGGAGGCTGAAACGAATCAGTGCAAGCTCAAGGAGATAGACCTCCTAGCCGGTGTGTCACGAATCCTGCTTCCCCTGGACTCACCCAGAGCATCGTAGTACTGGCCAAGGAGCAAGAGGAGAGGCGTGACGCCGAGCAATCTGTTGCCGCACTCAAACGTCAACTGGCTTCTATTCGCGAGACGTCTATGGCCATCGATTCCGAGATTGAACAGTATCGTGCTGCGGTTTCCAATCTACAACGAGGTGCGCTTCAGTCCTCTCTTCATGCCACGTATATCAATCGACCGACGAACATAGAAAAAGATGCCGAACGAGACATACTGAATGAGCATGCTGCACAACTGGAACCAGAGCTTGCGGCGTGCGAGTCATGGCTCAAGTGCAACATAGAAGGCATTGAAGCGGACCAGCTCCTCGTCCGGTTTTCTCATATAGACGAAACGAATGTTGACCGAGAGTTCAGCTTCGTGCTCGATGTCTCTACCCCGTCGTACAATGGTGAGTCCTCGTTCGTATGCGCCAAACCGGGTTCACATACATCGCTCCAGTTATAACGACAACACCACCATTACCTGCACTTCCAATCCTCTTACGAGAGCTCAATCAGACCGGAGATGTATACCGATTTATCAAATGCATGCGTTCAGCGTTCCGTGATTTACTGAAGACCCAACCCTAGGGATCACCTTTGGGATCATGTACTGCTGTCATTTATGCAGCAATATTCTTGTATATCCATTATTCTCTCGAACTTGCTGCTCTCCTCCCTCGTTTATCTCTTGGTGTCTGACAGCTGAACGAGAACAAAGACCGTTCCAATGGGCTTGATGGAAACCCAACCCTACTTTGACTCCTTTCTAGTCGACACCCAATTCAAGGTCTCATGGAAATATTCGTTCCCGATAGTGCTGAAATGATAATCATAGGTTCGTCGAGCTCGAGCGTGGACCGTCATAGCTTCACCGCATATACTCTGGCATTGGCAACCACGAGACCACCCTGAGTGGAATAACAAAGTCAACGAACTGGGCGGCATTCCATGTAGTCTGAACCTGGTTGGAACCTACCGCGTTATACAAATGAACCGTAATAAGGGCTGCGATAAGTGCAAGATGATTGTCCGAAGGGGTTCCGAGTCGTGGAGTGAATCTTTGCCTACTTCATGTATGATTGCTGAAAGAGCTGAAAGTTGCTATTTTTTGAAGGAAGGCAGGCTTCGAATGACATTCTGAAGAGAAAGCATCGCGGGAAACTCGAGTGAACATGGACCAAGTTGGCGGAATTCGATGGACGAACTTCAAGTGGCGGGCGTTAAGTGAACGATGGGGGTCGACTATTGTCAGAGCCTCAGGAGTGAGAGGCTTCAAGTTAGTACCTCTGAGTCTGACCGATGATGATATTGACCTATTAAAGGCTCCGGCGTGCTGAAAGTGCTAATCTCGTATCTCAGAGACTAAGTTCCTGCTACAACTTGAACGTCAAGACATCGATGGCCTCGGTACCTGTCAATGGGATCATCAAGTCTCGCCATCTGGCTTATACCGACAGAGCCATTGGGAATTTGGATGCCTATGGACGGAACCAAGGTATCCGTGCGCAATAAGCGAGATGCCCGAATGCCAGTGGTCGCAGAGGTGCGACGGACACACGTACCCACGGCGTCGTCCAATACTTGAGACGTCACCCGGACTGACTATTAGTAGCCTGAGGAAAGACGCACCTCCATAGTAACTGAATCTATTACGACGCGTTCGGTGGCCCATTCCTGCCAAATTGGCCCATGTCGCATCTCGTGGCAGCGATAAACATATGAGGACATGACAAGAACGAGTGAAGGGTAATGGATGTGTATTTGATCATTAGCGTCTTGACTCTTTACACACGATGTATGGCACGATCAGGCGCTCATGACGCGTCCCTGTCCATGGTTTCACGGAAAAAATCCCCGGACTGTCAGGCCGACTTCTAGTTCCTTTGGCCTGCCTCAGTACTCGCGACCAAGATACGTTCCTGAGCGGTCAGAGAGCCACCTCCGGAGCGTTCGATCATTTTTAACCGTTTTACATTTTTTGGTGAGATTTTGGTGCAACCAATCCACAGAACGATACATTCCCAACGCTTCTTCCTATCTACATACGATGAAGCAAAACCACAGCAAAGCGGAGCTCGGGTCACATGGAACTGGAAACGTCGCGCCAGTGTTCGCACAAGGCAAATACGAGCAAAAAGGTGCGAGCTATCATTCCAAAACACATGTTGTCCTCCCATTCGATTGGCAGCAATGGGAAGCCGAATATTTCTGAAGAGGAATTGAGTCTGAAGACAGCGACAAGAGCAACGAGGTTGCATGCGCGAGAACCGAGAACCGATCTTGAATAACGAACACACTGCCGTAGGCCGACACGAAGCACCATTACTACTATCAACTAAAAAGAAACCTAATACAAAGGAGAAGAGAAGAGAATACTGAATTGAATCGCGTCAGAAGGATGGACGCCGGGAGGCATCTCCAAGCCATACCTGGAAATGAAATAGTACCATGGATTTCCTAAATTTTTTTCGGTTTTCCTGCGACACACCGTGAGGATGTAGTAGACATACCAGAATGGACGACGCACCATATTTCAAAGTTTAAAGAACCGAATCCGAAAGGAGCGGCGATAGTTGGAATGAAGAAGAAGTGGAAAAAGAGGTATATCATGATAACGGTGACAGGACCCTCGCGGACGAGTGAACCAAACTTGCGCGGTAATGAGCACCAGATGTGACGCCGGTTGCACTACGTCGCCGTCGCGTTGAACGAAGTAGACCCACCCACTACTGCCGGACTTGTTGACGACCAAATGGATGGCCACAGGAGCACCCCAAGGAACACGGAAGCTCGTAGCCATCCCCGATTTCCTGACACAGAGATCGTCGTATGACATGACGGTTCAAGTGGGGAGTTGGAATCGTGCGTTCGGCCCTCTACGTCTGCTAGCTCGTTAGACGTAATCACGGTCTGGCGGTTGACGGGCTGCGAGGGCGTTAACTCGATATGAGGATATAATGCGAGAATGGAGGGTGGTACTCACATCCCAAACCACCCACGAAGAACTTGGCGCATCTATCCGTCGTATGGTGCACGCCAGCGCAACAGAAGGACTACATCGTAGACAGCGAGCTCACCACGCACGACAAGCCCGCCGATGTCAAGAGATACCGCATCATCATCGAAAGCAACCCCCCCCTCTCTGGAACCCGGGCAGAGTGCGAAGAAGGCGATAAAAAAATGGGAAGAAGAGGAAGAGGAAGAAAGGAGAGATGATACCCGGTGCGACAAGGGGATGACCATTTATACTTCGTTGGGGCGCCATGTCGGCCGCGTTCCAAAGGTCCAGATTGGGTTTGGCGGATGCCAACGGGGATCTGTACCTCAGCCTAGAGTACCCTTTCGTGGAGCATCCGGCCGTCACTGAGGTAAACCACTCGCTAGACGAGGCCCAGGTTTTATACTCACTTGCAATGGCTGCCTCAGGCTGGATTGCCACCAACGAAACGGAATATATTGGGTGTCGTGTTATCATATCACTGGCATCCCCGTTGCTTGTTTTTCCAGGGGTCAAGTTCTGAAGTGATCGGACTCTGGCTCGGATGGAACTCACTGGCAGATGGTTTGAAAAAGGTTGGTTATTCAAGTTCAGAACGTGTGATTTTAGATAGATGAACGTATTCTAGCTGCTGCGTCTTGAAGGTTTGAGCCCCACTCGTGCCTAACTCCAAAACTTTTCAAGGTGAGAGATAACACCTTTTGTCTTGAGTTGACGCGGCAGTCCGGGGCGAGCAGTTCCTGGGCGCATTGTATTATGCGACTAACGAGATGGTGTTGCGGTCGAGGTCATCTCCATGAAGGACGATGTTTGGCCAGAGTCGCGATAAGCATAAAGATAATACTGTAGTGGTCACTCTGGTGTCATCTTGTCGGAACGGAACCTCCCATAAGCATCATGCTGTACCCCCGTACGTACATACAGCATGTCAAATTGTAAATTCCCTGGATTACTTTGAAAAACGCGTATTCTACATGGAATTGCTCGACATAAAAAGTGGGAAAAAACATAAAAGAATCGAATACGACGATGACGAGACAAGACTAGATGCTAGATACCATGGCATCCCAAGAAACCGAATGTCAATTTGCCACCTCTCAGCGATGACGGTCATATGACAAACAAAACAAGACACGTCACCGGACAGCAAACCCGGCAAACCAACAAGATATGTTTGCAGGGAACTTACTCCCAGGAAGGCGATGTACTATAAGAATGAGACCGCGCAGTAGATCCGTTTTGAGCGGGGCTGGAAGGCGACCACCGTGGCGACGTCGGACTGTATGCTGGGGACGCCGGGGCTGGTAAAAGTGACCGTCAGTAGTCCAAGCACACGTGTCAGTAAATACTCACAGTATGCGGGAGCTATTGGCCCGGATAAATTAGTAAAAGGAGAGGAGATATCACGAAAAAAACTCACAAGCTGGGGAATATGTAGGGGAGGTGGGAGCTATAGAAGTGTGAGTATGTTAAGCTCACGAGGAACCAACACTTACAATATTTGGGTGATGAGGGTGATGTAGGGGAGGTGGGAGAATACTTTGGGGAGGAGGGAGACATGTGAGCTGGGGCTGCCAACTATGTTAGCGTCGAGACTCAAAGAGTGAAAATGGAACATACAAGCTACAATTACAGCAAGGCAAGTTCAAAGGTGTCAGTAACGCGCGATAAGCAGAATGGCAAAGACACATACTCGGTGAATCTACAAAGAATGAAATGTCAACAGTCCATCACAATAGGACGAAATGCAGATACTCACATCTCGGGGATGCAGGGCTGAATGATGGACTGGTCGGCGAGTACCGCGGTGATGTCGGGCTAAAGGACGGAGACTGGGGGCTATACCTCGGCGACGTGGGCGAGAACGATGGTGACGTAGGCGAATACCTCGGACTCGTAGGTGAGTATCCCGGTGATGTCAAATTGAGCGCGGGGGACGTGGGCGAGTAGGTCGGCGACGTGGGTGCCCTGCCTCGGTCATAGAACGGCGACGTTGCATATGGTGATGTTCCGAATGGTGATGTGGCACCACCGAATGGCGATTGGGGAACATACGGAGACGTAGGGGAGTATGTATTGGGGGAGCTGGGACTGTAACCAGGTCCAGCAGGCGACATCCCACCGGCTCCGAGCGGACTTTGCCCGTAC
>JBBPRA010000658.1:0-16087 GCA_038092775.1 Boletus rubescentipes
CTATATGTTTAGTGCGTCCTTCCTGAGCAGGGTTTGAAGCAAGAAACATGGCACCTTGATTGTTGACTAGAAGTGGTATAGATTTGATATTGAATCTCATTTCAGATAGGAGATTCCAAATCCAAGAGATCTGCTTGGATGCTTCTGTTATGCCAACATATGCTGCTTCTGTAGAAGAGTGTGTGATATTGCATTGTCACCTGGATAGCCATGAGACTATTTTATTGCCTAAGAACATTGCATAACCTAAAGTGGATCAACGAGTTTCCAAGTCTCCACCCCAATCTGTGTCAGAGTATGCCACAAAACCAGATCCACTGGCCCCATCATAGGTTATGCAGAAATTCTTCATACCAAGAAGGTATCACACAATATAGAGTGCTTTCTGCAGATGTTCCTCAGATGGATTCAAAGAGAACTGTGATATCTTTATAATAGAGAAGGCAATGTCAGGGCATGTTCCCAGCATAATATATAACAGTGATCCAGTGATGAACTAATAGTGACTACACAATTGAGGAGTGGTGTCTTAGGGTTTGGTGCAGGATTATATCCTGAAGGCAAAGGAGTGCAAGCAACTTTGGCATTATTGAGCTTGAAGCACTCAATTACTTTAGCAGCATATAAAATCTGATCTAACTGTAGAGTGCATTTAGCATGATCTCGGATAATCCACATGCCAAGATATTCTATTGCTTCACCAAGATCCCTAGATTCCCAATGATCCATGAATTGTTTCTTCTTGAACTTGAGGTAGGATTTGTTGGAACCAATGAAGAGAGAATCATCAATGTAAATGACAAGAATGATAATATCCTGACTATGAAAGTGAACACAAATTCCTGGGTCTGAATGTGTGTGAACAAATCCCATCTCCAGTAGGGATTGATGCAAAGCCTTGTTCCACTAAAGGGTGGCTTGTTTGAGACCATAGATGGCCTTCCTTAAACAAAAACTTTGTTCTCCATGCCTTTCTTGATGAAACCTTCTGGTTGTTCGAGATAAATCTCCTCATCTAGATCTCCAAATAAGAATGTAGTCCTAACATTGAGTGCTTCAATTTCCCAATCTTCAAGTGCTGCAATGGAGAGGAGGAGTCGAACAGATTTGAATCTTGCAACTAAAGAGAAGGTTTCCTCAAAGTCTATTCCATAGATCTGTATAAATCCTTTTGCTACAAAGCATGCCTTATGTCAGCCATTGCTTTTGACAACATAAACCCATCTCCCTTTGACAGGTGTGCAACCAGGTGATAGATCGACCAAGTCCCAGACTTTTCTATCTTGCAAGGAATCCATTTCTTCTTGCATGGCAATCCTCCATTGATATTACTCATCTGCAGATAACTTTGCAACATCCGTGTACTGCTTTAGAATATTAAAGGCAGAAGCAGCAGAGGCTAGAATGTGATTCAAGAATTTCACACTATAGAGATCTCCAAGATCTTCCTCATTAGTCGGTTTCTGATCCCAATTTGGATCTCCACCTTGTTGTAGATCTCTCTCAATCTCAACAGAAGGACAATTGCCATATGCATTATCTGACATAATCCTTGGATGATGAGATCTCTGACCTCTTCTAGGTTCAGGTATAGCAGGTGAAACTGATCTATATGTAGGAGGAGGAACTGAAGGATGTGGAGGATCATCAGGTGGCTGTTGATCACCTGGAGGGACTTGTTGATTGGGATAGTGTCGATCTTCTATAGATGGAAATGAATAATATTGTGTAACCAGTATATCTTCTTGAGGTTTAGGATCCTGTAAAGGATCCTGATCATCTTCATCTTCATTGTCTTGAGGAATAGGAGGTGGTTTGTCATCTGACTTTCTAGAACAATGTGGAAAAACAAATTCATCAAATGTGGCAGTAGATGAAATTACTACTCGTCTGTGCTTAGGAGACCAGAATCAGTGTCCTTTGGTACCTTTCTCATAACCAATAAAGGTTGCTTCTTCGGCCTTAGCTGATAGCTTATTCTAATGATCCTCTTTGGGTATGAATACATATTCCAAACACCCAAAAACCTTGAGGTATGACACATCAGGTGTCTCACCATTCCATTTAGATATAGGAGGTGACCAGTCAAGATGACACATAGGTTGGCAATTATAGATATGCAGAGCTGTTTCCACCGCATCTTGCCAGAAGGAAGGTGGAAGGCAAGCATTTTGGCACATGGCCTCTGCTTTCTCCAAGATGATACAATTGAAGTGTTCAGCTCAACCATTTTGTTGAGGGTACAAGGCACTGAAGTCTGATGTTCAATGCCTCTGGATGATAGGAATATCCTGAGGTTATCATTTATATATTCCCCTCCTTGGTCTGAACATACAGATTGTAACCGATAACCAGTCTAAGCTTCAGCCCAAGAAACCAGATCTTGGAAGCAACAAATAGCATCTGCTTTAGATCACAGAAAATGAAGGGCAGCAAAGCCCAAAGTGTCATCTATGAAGGTGATGATCCATTTATTGTGAGAACATGACAAGGTCAGCATTTCACATAGATCAGTGTGAATAAGGCCAAGGACATTTGTAGCTCATTTAGATGAAGTAGGGAATTCCTGCTCATGAGCTTTATCCAATTAACAACCTTGACATGGAGAAGAGGTATTAGGAAGAGTCAGAGAAGGTATACCTTTGAGTTTGGCATTAGCATGCTGAAGCACATTCTTGGAACAGTGTCCAAGGCAATGATGCCACAAATCATATGATCTGTTATCCTGCAGGGAGTGGACTTTGCTTTCTGGAATGATCAGGAATGACCAAAACCAGTGAAGTGAAGTGCTTGGTAACAAGTGGAAGCCTACATTACCAAACATCCCTGATTGTCCCAGATCTTGGTCCTATCAGCAATTTCACATCAGAAACTCTGATGAGTCAGAGCTGTCACTGATAGCAAGTGGTGTGCAGCTTCTGGGGCATATCATACTCTTGTTAAAGTAACAAGAGGAGTGGATTTATGATCCTGTTTAAGGATGATTGTGCCAGGTCCATGCATTTTGATAATGGAACCATTAGCAGTAGAAGCAAATTATTCTCCCTGTGCTAGATTGGAGAAATTCTCCAAATAAGGTGTGATATGATCAGAAGCTCCTGAATCAATCAGCCAATGATCTTTGTAAAATCCAGGTAAGTCTTTCATGCCCAGGGTACAAACCCTCAAATAATCAGAACCATAGTAATATTCACCATCAGGTACATTGCTGTAATCAGAGTCATATGCACCTGAATCTCTCATTTCAGCTTTAAGCCTTTGGCAATCAATGCCTGATTTCCAGGTACCATCTAGATTGCACCTGGAATTGTGAGAGATATCCCCTTTCTTCTTCTTCTTGGGTGCTTGTTTAGCTCCCTTCTCATACCTGTGGGGGAAGGAAGCTGGACTGAAAAGAACTGGATGATCCAGCCACAGGACCTGCAGCATTCATCCCCATATCCTCTACATCAAACTCCCAGTTCTCTATCATGGGAGCTTCATGGAAAACATCTGGATCATTGAATCTGTTGACTTCCATGTCCACGAAATTAGCAAAACCATCTCCTTCAACCACATTCACATGAGACTTCCCTTTTCCCTTGTTATTTCCAGGACACTTGCAATGACTCTCATTCATTTTGTCATATGTGCTTGTTAAGGCGTTGATCTGAGATGCCATTGTAATTGGCAAATCATCAGATCCACGGTGGTTAGAGTGGTCACTCATGTTGGAAATTGACATAGTAATGTCTAGTTCGCTCTTCATGCTTATTACTTGCTATAGTGTCATGACTGACACTAATGAGCATGACTGACATTTATTAGATATATTTCTCCTATACTTATTAGGATAAGCGTGACTGACATGATTAGGTCAGTCACACCATTATGGTACCATTTCATACTATTCTTTGCTGATCATTACAACATCATTTTCTATTCTTATTAATGATGTCATACTTCATTATCTCGCACAATATACTTACAATCTAGTGCAATTACTTACCATTCTGATCTTATATTGCACTACTATTGCACAATATGTTCTCTTTCTTTTATCATGGGCTCTTTCCTAGGACTCTTTCACCCTTTACTGATAGTTTCATCCACTTGTACAAACAATACTCTGGATGTATATAAGCTGGGTCCTTATGACCCAAAATACTAAGCTCTCAACTCCCTACAATTGAGTGATAGCTCCTCAATCTACTTGCAAGAGTATCAAGCACCAAGTGAGTATTCTCCCTCACTGGTTCATCCCTTCACTGTTGCCTCTGCACCTGGTCAGAACTAGCAATTCCAATAACTCAGATCAATGATCTGAATGCCAAGAGCCTGTGAGAAGGCTTCATATTGGCTGGTAATGCCAGTGGGCGCATAGAGAGCTGCCAGTTGGTCCCAGAGATCTTTCACAAGAGAAGGGCGTGCAACATCCCCTGCTGTGACATATGCATCCTTTTGAAGATGCTGCATGTCTTGATGAATGAAGACAGAAATAAGCGATTGTGCTTGTCTATCATTTGAGTCCCATGTGGTTTGTGCAGCAGCATCAGCTTGTGCTGCATGAGTAGATGTTCTGCTGACAATATCCCACCAGGTAGCCATGGTGAGAAGGTTGTGGACTTGATGAGCCCAAGTAGAGTAATTGGAAGAGCTGATGAGAATGGCAGTTTGGAATTGAATGGCAGAGTTGATGTTGAAAGACATGGTGTGGTTCTGATAAGATCAAAAGATGAGGATATTGGCAATGAAAGTCTGGATAAAATTAGTATTAGCTTGTGCAACAGGGAAAGAATCAGGAATAATAGGAGGCTGCTGTTGTTCTGTGGGAACATCATCATTGTCTGCATCCTCATAATCATCATTGGATTCTTCTTCCTCTGTGTCATCATCTTGGGAATTGGAGTTATCATCTGATTGATCCTTAGATTCCTGTGTCCTCAGCTAGTAGGTCCTGAACTTCTTCATCATCAGCTTGGGAATTGTCTTCAAGCACTGCTTTATCTCCCATTGTTTCCCTGAGCATCTGGAAATAGATTGGATCCAGTTCCTCAAATTAGGCAAATTTCATTTCCTCAAAGAAGTGAGGATTGAGGATGGATTTAAACTGTCCATTCCTAGCATGAAACCCAATCTTGTACTGGTTATGGGAAACATAGGGGAGAGAGATTTGGTTACAAGTATATACAGCAAGATGAAGCAGTGTGTGAGTCCAGAATTCAAACCTAGTAAGAACGTGCTCCTCTTGCCCTCACTCGACAGATTGTGCATATTGACCTCCTAATCCAATGGGCAGGGGCCAGACCTGGTGCAGGAGATGCTGAGGCTCTCTGCTCAGGTGGAGGAGGTACTCCATTGTCTCCTCCTTCTTGCACTTGTTGGACTCCTTGTCCAACAGCTCTATGTCTGCCTACAATAAGGTGAGGGGCATTGGGGAATCCAGGTTCATATTGAGCTCTAAGATGGAAGATCTGGAATTCAGCATCTTTCCAGGCATCATACCATGGGTTCTTCTGCTTCCAAATCCATCTCCACTGTGTGTCCATCAGTTCATTCCATAAGCATTGTGGGAGGATGTCCAAAACTGCAAATTGATTCTCATTGCCATAAGGTGCCAGCCTTGTGTGACGATGGTGAGCATAGAGGTATTCATTCTTACCAGGTTGGCAGATGATATCCCCTTCTAAGTGCTCATACATCTCGATCATAAAAGGATTGATAGTGTTATTAGGGACGGCAGCATTCCAGATGTCAATGACACTCTGGTTGAAAGTAGTGGAGTTCTGGACAAAGATCTCGAAGCCTTGGTGATGAACTGAAATCTGCAAAGTCTGATGGTATGACTGCACAGGAAATGCCAATCCTGCACCTTTATAAACCAATGTCAATGGTTTGCCATAATAAGAAGTAGTCCTGAGAGCAATATGCTGTCCATGTTGCCAGAAGAAAGGAAAGAAGTTGCCATCAATGATCATATCTGGTCCATTGTAGACATTCTCAATGAGGACCAGATGAGTGAGGTGAGAAGTTATTTGGAGAGTTGGATAAGGAAGATCATCTAGAATGATGGGAATGCTCTTGTCAATCCAGAGGGTTGGAACATGATTGACCAGGATGACTTCTCCTGGTTCTTCTCCTGCTCCTCTCAATTTGACTGTTTCCAGCTGAAAAGAGTGATTGGGAGGAGGAAGTTCCCTCTGGAAGTGAACAATCCAGTCTAGGAATGAATTGTAGACGAGTGGACTGATAATCATGGCATAGTCTTTGTAAGACATGCTGATTTGGACATGCTCTGGCATGTTCTTGTCCACTGAATTCTCTCCAATGGATGGTGATGGACTTGTACTCGAGGGATAACATAGTGTTGGAGAGAGACTCTCCATCCACAAGTTCTCCAGGAGGGACCCTTGACGGACCGGGTGAGGCGAGGCGATTGGAATAGACATAAGAAGGAGGTGATGCTGCTGGAGTATGAAGTGGAGTGAAATAGTACTCTGGAGATACTGATAGATGAGAGGAAGTGAGAGAGGCTGGTGATAGGAATGATATGTGAGAGGCTAGTGAATTGATATATGATGTGGGAGGAGGAAAGAGATCAGGACAACAATGATTGGTACCATAATGGTGTGACTGACCTAATCATGTCAGTCATGCTTACATATCCTAATGAATATAGGAGAAATATATCTAATGAATGTCAGTCATGCTCATTAGTGTCAGTCATGACACTATAGTAAGTAATAAGCATGAAGAGAGAACTAGACATTACTATGTTAATTTCCAACAGGGATCCAGGGTCTTGTCAGGCACCACAAGCTTGTAAGGTTTAGCTGGCTTTTTCCACTTTACCTCAATGTGAGCACCCATTGCGTCCACTTGATTTTTGGGAAGGAAATATCCAGGGTCATAGAAGAGAGGGCAGTCACCAGCAGATTGATGATGTTGGTGATGGAAATTTCCATCCGTGGCAACGTGGACATTGCCACCATCAACGAGGGATCTACCAAATTTAGTCCCACCAAAACAAGCTGGACAATGCTGGATAAGGAGCTGATCACAAGTACCAGTTGTTAAGGATGAATTGGTGAGAGAAAGGGGCATCAATGGAGTAACTGGAAGAAGTGAATGAGTGTTGAATTTCACAGGTGACAGTGATTGATGGGGGATAGAGGGTTCCACAGCTGGCCAACATTGTTTTGAAGCCTTTGGATTCCATACTTTGTCACAACATCTTTGGACAGCAGCTTCTATGTTGTGCTCAACTGCCACTTGTAATATATTGTACCACTATACAGCGAATTCGAGGCCATGACAGAAAGGCTCTTGTATTGCTTTGATCTGTTAAGTTGTCAGGTGAAGAGACTATATACTGTATATGCAGCCACCTACATTCTTATTGACCATCCAATATTCTTGCCAAACATAGTAAGTATGTAGTGCAGAAGTGAGTGCATTAATTGCATCACATGATCACTCAAACAGGCTGTGGTAGAATGTGAGTAGCTCAATGGAAACAGCCATGCAAGACTGAGAAGGGGCAGTGGGGAAAAGACTGTGATGAATGAGGACTTGAGCTATTGTGGAGCAGTCACAGCTCATGATGTCTACAGAGACAAAGTCTATGGCACATGAGATCTTGTCTCCTCAATGGTAATTGAAACTTATGATCAAAGAAGAGACATAGAATGTTGGTGGATTTCAGGGTGCAATTGCAATGCTTGCAAAGGGAGAGAGAAACTGGGATTGCAGGAAGGGGTCTTCCCAGTGTATGGGACACATAGTTGAGGTACAGCATAATTACTATTAGAATAAGTGCTTTCCAGCTTGTGCACAAATGCTAAGCTGGCAGGTCAGGAAAAATATGCCATTGAGGATTGATGACAGAGTGTCCATCAATCATGATCTTGGGTGTCAACATCAACATGTTCCTTATGCTCTGCTTCAGCCTTGCTGGGTACATAGTCTTGGTCTGTTGGTCAAAGTTCTTGCCCTCAAAGTCATGGTCTGTCCAATCAAAAGTGTTGGCTGAGGATACCATAGGAGAGGATAGAGCCCTCCCATTGAGTTGCTCAAGTCTGGCAGCAAGACACCAATGTTTGTTTGCTTGACCAGTAATGTGGACAATGGTCCGCATCCTCTTCTTGTCTCTGGGGCACCTTGGGCTTTGAAAATGGTGCCTGAGGCCCTTCATCACTTGTTGAGCAGCTCAGGTAGTAAGCCTCAGGGGCATGGCGATGGGTGGATGAAAAAAAGATAAAATAGGATAATCCAAGAATAAGAAAAAGAAGCATGTATACACCTACATAGAGCCTCAAACAATGATTCAAAGAGGTGTGGACAAGGTCTTGCAAGCAAGATGCAGGAGGCTCAAAAAGACAACAGATGGTGCATGCACAAGGCTGGGGAGGGCTGAAATTTTTGAGGTTCACTAGGATTGCAAGCAAGGTTCAAACAAGGCCCAAACAAGGTCCAAATGGGGTGCAGATGTTATTTGATGAGTTGAGGCCCACACAAGGTAGCATCTCAGAGACCTATTACTGAAGTGACTGAGCAAGCCATCCACTGAAGGACCGTGTTACCGATCTTAGTGAGAAGTGTAGAGTGAGGAAACGCTTGCCACTACCCACTGAAGGGCCGTAAACAAGGTAAAGAGATGATGAAGGGGAAGGGTCAAGTCTATCTTGCTTGAGGTACTTGCCACACTGGCTTGCAGGGGAAAGACCAAGAGAACTTGACTGGAGTTCTCTGGCAGCAACTTTGGCTTTTATATACTACTACAGTGTTTGTACATGTGTATACTAGATCTTTGATCAGAGATAAGAGGGACTATTGCTACTGGACCAGCAAAGTGTAGAGATAAGAGAGAGAATTGCTATAGGGCCAGCACTGCCGTAAGTCACTCTGAGTCAGAGATAAGAACGAGCATAGCCATAGAATGGAATCAAAGTGGAGATTAAAAGGCTGCACTTATAGATAGGGAAAAAGATTTATCTAATAAGTCAATGTAAATGAGTCATGCACAGTGTGGAAAATAGAAGCTGTGTTTAGACATAAGGCGCTTGGGAGCAGTGCAAAGGAGAAAAACTATCTGAGATAACTAAAAACCCCGAAAAGTGCTGCCTGAGGTGGGTGGACACACTAGGGGGTCCAAGGTGAAAATGAATGAAGGAGGGAGGGAGTCCAGATAGCAGAGGTGCTACTGGAGCTGCAGATCAAATGAGTGACTAGGGGAATCAGAACAGAGGGGAAGCACAGCGGAGACTGCTCGCTCCAGAGTGTCCTGCAAGGGACTGAAGGAGGAGGGACAAATTTCAGGGGTCTCAAGCTTGAAAGGGGATGTAGGCTGCCTAGTGCAAAATGCCAGTGGTGCTAACACTGTGATTGTGAAGTGGCAAGGCCATGCAGGTGGAGGTGAACACAGAACATCAAATGGTGACAGAGTCAGCCAGAGGTCAAAACCAGAGGCTGTGGAGTCAGGCCCAGAGTGCTGGCAAGTATATCAGGTAAATGGAATAAAGTACTGCTCCTACCCTTCGCTCAATGGAGCATTAGTGGGCAAGTCAGTGAGTTCCTAGAATCAAGGGACAGGGGCTTCCAGTGGAGATGACAGATGAACTGTTGACAGAGTGATTTACCAGTTTGGGGGTGGAGAAATTGAGCAAGAGTGTGGCAGTGGAGGTGGGGCAAGAGACTAGGGGGAACAGGATGGGGTGGAGATCTGAGAATGGAGGGGCTCAGAGTTGGGAGGAGAGAAATATGTAGGGGCAGAGAATGTGAGGTGAAGTATCATCTCCTCAAATTCCTGTAGAGAGACAGAACTGGGCTTTGGGAGAGCCCGGGGATGTCAGAGCCAGAAAATGAATGGATGTGTTGATGCTGCAGAGTCTCTGTGTGCACAGTGGAAGTCAACATGACTTCAAGCTATGTGGAGGTATATGACAACAGAGCTAGTCAGACCCCTCAGAGGAGACATCTGGACTAGTGACTGGAGTTGCTCATGCAGCACAAGCTTGGGAAGCACAGGAGGAGGACTTGGGGCAGTCCCAAGCCTGATGTCCTGGGAGTCCACAGAACATGCAGAGGTATAGGTCAAACCATCCTTGACACTCAATGGTGGTGAGTTTGCCATCCTCACCAATGGGAGATAAAGACTCAGAGGGTTCAGGGCTGGGCTCACTGGAGTCCTTGGAGGTATCAGAGTCCTCAGCCTTGGAGGAGGCCTCAGAGTCAGAGATAGGGGTGGGGTCTGATTTGGGTACAGAGATGGCAGAGTCTCTGATGGGGGTGAAGTGGGTCTAGAGTGATGGATGGAGTGGTTGAGTTCAGACTGGCACTCCCAATACATGTGTCAATTGCTTGGGCAAGGTAGCAGAGTTTAGAGAGGGTAGGTGGCTTGCCCACATGTGAAATCTTGTCTTTGATTTGGTCTGGGAGGCTATTGTAGAAAATGCTCTGAAAAGCACCTTCTCTATAGTCTCAGACCTGACATGCCAAGTGGTTAAACTCAATCACATATTTATTGACCCATTGTCCATTCTTCATGGACAGATCTCAGAGTTCATGCTTCACATCTCCAACTGGGTCATGAGGACCAAAATTTGCTTGGAGTTCTAGCACAAACTCTGCGTAATTGTCCATCCAGAGGGAATGGGAGGTGGAGGTAGTGGAGGTGAGGAGGTCCAGTGTGAACCATTTGAGTGTGATGCCCTTGAGGTAGGACTGCACGAAGGTGACTTTGGTGCAGTCCATCTAAAATGCCCTGGGGTGATCGGAGAAGTTCAATTTGCATTGGACCAGGAAGGCCCAGAGTTTGCAAGGGTCAGCACCATCGAACTGATCAGGTTTGCAGACTTTGGTTCAGGAAATGGAGATGGAGAAGAAATGACAAGTAGAATGGGTGAGGCATTGGATGGTATATGGGAGTTGCACCACAGGATCCTGAGGGATTTGCTCATTTGTGAGGTCTGAGTTGTCATCCTCAGAGTCTAGATTGTCGGAGGAGTCACCTCCATCAGAGCTTGGAGCTTCTGAAGTGTGACCATCAGGAAACCTTTAAGGTGCTGGTATACCTAGATATATATGGTCAAGTAATCATCAGTTTGATGTTAGTGGATAAATATATATATAGCATTGCCTGTCTTAAGTCATAATGCTTGTGAGCAGATAATGGTATATATTGTCTGGAAGACATTGTAACATTGATCATTCAACTCTCAGTCTGATCTGATGTTAATAATGTCAGATATTTAATGATATTCAATGATATGCCTCTATCATTCTGTTTTGTGTTGATAATTGTAAGTGCTTTTTCCTTTTTTTTTTTTTTTTGCTTTTTTGGTAGTTTTGGTAGCTAGAATGATAGTCATTAGTAGAGTAGTAGTCTATTGGATAGCTAGCAAGATGTTCAATTATATTTCATGCTATATTCATGTGACTGAGGTAGTGAAACTGAAAAGATTATGCAAAGGTGGCTAGACCCCTTCATGACCTTACAAAGAAAGAAAACCCTTTCCGTTGGGAAGAACCCCAACAAGTAGCCTTTGACATGCTCAAACTCCACTTTACCACAGCACCAATTTTGGCATTCCCAGACATAGACTGTGTCTTCCACCTTGAAGGTGACACAAGTGATTACACTACAGGGGCAGTTCTATCTATAGAAAAAGAAGGTGTATGGCATCCCGTTGCCTTCTCTTCCCACTCCATGACACCACAGAAATGGAACTACCCGATTGCAGATAAAGAAATGCTTTCAGTAATCCAAGCCCTGGAACAGTGGTGTCATTATCTGGAAGGTGCTAGACACCAATTTGAAATATGGAACAACCATGCGAATTTGCAATGGTTCATGCAAAGGCAGGACCTCAACTGATGACAAGTGCACTGGGCACAATACTTATCTAGATTCAATGCAGTCTGGTGTTACAAACCTGGACCATCCATGGGAAAACCCAATGCACTCTCTAAAAGAGAAGATCATGCAGAAGGAATAGAAGATGACAATAAAGGAGTTGTTGTCATCACCCCAGACAAGATTAGGATGACTATCTTGATCACGGATGAGGGGTATTCATTAAAACAAAAAAATTTTAACGCCATTTGCCTACTGTCAGAAGCTGACATTCAAAGGCTATGTAACAAAAACGCCATTTGTGAAGAACATGATGGCACACTTACAGACAATTTGGGCAGACTTTACGTGCCCAAGAGTAACCTATTACAGATGGAAGTTATCCAAAAACATCATAACTCCCCAGTAGCTGGACACCCAGGCTACAAAAGATGCTAGATCTGTTGCAGCACAACTACTATTGGCCCGGGATGGCCACAACAGTCAAAGAATACGTTGCTAGATGCAACACATGCCAAAGATTCAAGGGATCTAATGCGGCCCCAGCAGGCCTCCTACACCCACTTGAAACCCCATCATTACTGTGGGAACACATCTCAGCCAATTTTATCACAGACCTTCCCCTCTCCCACGGCTTTGATGCAATCCTGACGGTTGTTGATCGGTTCTCAAAAGAAGTAGAATTGATCCCTTGCACAAAAACATGTTCAGCTCTGCATATGGCCAAATTATTCATGCACAATGTATGGAAGCATCATGGACTCCCACGTTCCATCACTTCAGACTGAGGCCCACAATTTGCTGCACAAGTCATGCAGGAAATTAACAAAGCCCTCAGTATCTCCACTAAGTTATCAATGTCTTTCCACCCCCAGATGGATGGTCAGACGGAAATAGTAAATAAAGAAGTCCAGAAGTTCCTACAGATCTACTGCTTTGAAAAACAAGATCAATGGGCTAATTGGCTAGCCATTGCCCAGTTCTCCATAAATAGTAAAAAGCACGCATCGACCAAGGTTGCACCCTTTGAAGCAACATGGTCTTACATACCTTGCATGGGAATTGAACCCTTGCCTGTGAATAAGGTACCAGCTGCCAAAGACTTTGCATCCAAAATGGAAGGTATGCTGGAAAGCATGAGAAAAAACTTAGAAAAAGCGAAAGAGTGGATGAAGCTCAACACTGATGAAAACCATTTGGCAGTGCTGAGCTATACCATTGGCCAACAGGTTTGGCTTGCTACAGAGAACCTGTGATTAACCCGTGCTTCTCAAAAGCTCACAGAAAGGTGGCTAGGCCCCTATACCATCATTGGCTTGGCAGGCCCCAATGCTGTAAAATTAAAACTACTGAGATCTTTGCAGATCCACTCCATTGTCAACATCTCACGGGTCAAACCCTATCTTGTGCCTATGGAAGGGCAAACTCTGTACCACCCCGGACCGGTTCACATGACCAAAGATAGAGACAACAAATGGAAGGTGGACCACATTGTGGATTCTCACCTAAAAAATAAAAAACTCAAATACCTCATTCACTGGAGAGGCTATGATGACTTGGATTGTATGTGGGAACCCAAATCCAATCTCGGATATGTGAAAGACACTATCTGTGATTTCCACGAATCTCACTCCTCCACCCCACGTGCCCTCTCCATTGACCTGGCAGGCTTCCTCCTGCTCTTCCAAAATCGGCTGGAGCCATTCACTGAAATCAACCCGCACCGCCTTCCCTTTGATCACCTGGAAGTCAATCTTTAGAAGGGGGATAGTATTACGGTCCCACCTCAGGGACTATACATTTAACAGACTTAGTCAATTTTCCACCCTTTATCTTATCTAATCATTTCAGACTTCAAACCGTGAAGAGATTCTCTAAGAGAACTCACTTATCTCATGCCCTTCACCATTTTACAAACACGTGTTTACCTCACAGCAAACCTTGTTCTATTAAACTTAACCTTACTCTTGATAGTTCATTTCCATGCTGTGCATGGCTATGCTGCCACACACATGTGCACCCCACATGTTCTGCTTCTCTTCCATTCTGCCACCGCCATGCAGTTGCATCATGTCTTTAATCTCCATTATGCCTGCCCTAGATAGTATTGGTAGATTTGATACAAACATGTACATACCTTATGATAGTATATAAGAGCCAAGGAATTGACTGGCATCCCCAGTCTGATTCTCTTGGAGTTTCACCTCTAAAGTGGACTCATTCAACTCATCCCTTTGTTAGTGGTTTATGCTGTCTAGTGGAAAGCCTAAGGCAATTGACTTGCTTTATTGGTTGTTTCACATTCCTACCTGGGCCAAGTGTAACATCTATTTTGGCAGAACTTTCTCCACTAGATTCTGAGTGGGATGGCATCAGTGTGGCCCATTGCTGACCAATTAAGTCTATTATCTCTCTAGTGCATTGATTGGCTTCTTGTGTGTTCTGCTGTGCCTTATTCAAAGTGGTGTTTGTCCTTTGCAGTGCTTCCACTAAGGCATTCCTTTGCTCCTCCAGAGCCATAAGTCTTTCCCCTTGCATAGCCACAACTGTACTGGCCCCCTGGAGAGCCCTAGCTACCTGTTTCATAGCAACTTCAGGTTGGTCAGCCATTGCTAACTAGTAAGGGTAACTTCTAAGATGAGTAAGGTAAGAGTGAGGGCATAGGTAATAAGTTTGGAAAGGAAAATATGTGGAAAATTGCTGTCTCTCTAAGTCTGTGTGGTAGACCTTGTGCTCTCTGCATGGTCTCTGTCTGGGGTAAGGGGTAGGAGTGTGGAAACAACCATTGCCTTCCAGTACTATCTCTCCTTCTTCAAAGTCAAACCAAACTCACCTAATCTTCTCTATGCTTATTGGGCAGCTGCTCTAGTGCAAGGTATGGCAGAAAGTCTTCTGGTATGAAGTCATAGATCCAATTGTCTGGGTAGACAAGGCTGAATATTGAAGTGGAGTGAAAACAGTGGAGATATTCTCTCAGCAAGCAAACTGCTCTGCTTCATGCTTCTCAGTGAGCTCCTGCTTGATCTCTGTGATTCCTTTGTTGATGTGGCATAATAACCCTGGTGAGAGTTTGTGCTCTTCTGGTTTCACATGTGTCTGCTCCACTCCATGCTTTGAAGCAGCAGCCAAGTACCTGTCTAACTCTACTGAAGTAGATACTTGTCCATCGTAAGCACCAGGTAGCTAGATTTACAGCTGCAAACAGGGGTAGGTCTTACAGTCAATTGTCACTAGGATTGGGAGAGTTGAGCAGTGAATGGACAAATTCTTCTTGTGCTGGCCAAGGACCATTGTCAGTGATGAGGGATAGTCAAGTTCTAATGAAGCAACTGAGCAAGCTATCCACTTAAGGACTGTGTTACTGATCTTAGTGAGGAAGTGTAGAGTGAGGGAATGCTTGTCATTATCCACTGAAGGGCTGTAGACAAGGTTAAAGAGTTTAAGAGTAGAATGGGTTGAGTCTATCTCACTTGGAATACTTGCCACACTGGCTTGCAGGGGAAAGACCAAGAGAACTTGACTGAAGTTCTCTGGCAGTGACTTTGGCCTTTATATACTATTACAATGTTTGTATATGTATACACTAAATCTACAATCATGGAGGAGAGTGAGTATTGCTACTGATCCATCAAAGCATATAGATAAGAGGGAAAAGTGCTATAGGGCCAGCAGCAGTGTGAGTCACTATGAGTCAGAGATAAGTGATAAGCACAGCCATGAAATGGAAGCAGGGTAGAAATTAAAAGGGCTGTGCTCTAGATAGTAAAAAGGTTTAACCCATGAGTCAGTGTAAATGAGTCATGCACAGTGTGGAAAAGAGAAGCTGTGTTTAGACATAAGGCGCTCCCTTGGAATGGTTCAAAGAAGAGAAAAATAACTAAGTCAAAAAGGAGTAAGCATAAGAGATGTAACAAAAATGCAGTGTCCATAACACACTGGAGGTCAGGATGCCAGAGCTGTGTATACATAGTCCAGCATAGGGTTGGAGATGTAATGAAGTGGATGAACTAAATTAAAAGGAGTAAGAAGTTAATGCATGTGGAATGAAGGAAACATAAGGGTATAGGAGATGCAACTCCAGAGGTGCCAGGTGTGTGAGAAAGTGCCAGAGTTTGTGGGAAAAAGATTAGAGTTTCACAGGAGTGCCAGAATTGGCTAGGAGTTTACCTGGGATATGACACATTCCCAACTCTCCACTCTATCATAACCTGCAGACTTCTTGCTAATGCCCTGCACATCTCCTGAGTGGTCACC
>JBBPRA010000659.1:0-16066 GCA_038092775.1 Boletus rubescentipes
CTCTCTGCGGCCCCGGGATCCGGATCCGGAGCGGGCTCCGCTGCGGGGACAGGGGTGGGATCGACGGGCACGGGAGGCGAGCCGGATGTAGCCCTTTGGGGCGTCCGACCTAGCCTTGGTCTTCTCCGGCGCGAAACTGGGTTTTCGATCGCGGGTCTGACGGCGGCCTTGCCTGGGGGACCTGGCAAAGCCAAGAACCAGAGTCACCCCGAGGAAGAGGGGCAACGGGAGCTCGTCGAGGTGTCTTCGAGACCGCCGTCGTTAGGGTCGCATCGGAGTGGGCAGGAGGAGTCGGGGTCCGAGGACACGGAGGGGTTGTCCGAGGAAGAGGAGAGTGAGGACGTGGAGAGGGACGCCGAAGAAGGGCGAGAGGACGTCGAGGCCGAGGGGCAAGGAGAAGAGGAGGAGGAGGAAGAACAAGTCCACGATACGAGGAGCATCAAGAGCTTTGAGAGC
This sequence comes from Boletus rubescentipes, assembly GCA_038092775.1. Taxonomy (NCBI): domain Eukaryota; kingdom Fungi; phylum Basidiomycota; class Agaricomycetes; order Boletales; family Boletaceae; genus Boletus; species Boletus rubescentipes. Next base: position 457 of record JBBPRA010000659.1, read on the forward strand.
ATGTTGAGCAGCGGGCGGACGAAGCGCACGAATAAGAATACGAGCGCTGCACCCTCGCCGGCATCTGCGACGACGACAAGGGGGCGGAAACGGTTGACGGACTTGACCGATCGGTTGACGCATGGGATGGCGGGGATGTCGAGGCGGGTGCAGGGCGGGGACGTGCAGAGGGCGCCAACGTTGTCGGGTCGGTTACCGCCTCCGAATCGTCGGTTTGTGGAGTGCACGGAGCAGGACATGCGCGTGGCGGAAGTGGGCGAGCTCTTGCGCGAGTACCAGCGATTGGTCGAGGCGGTGCGCAGCGCGGGTGGATTCCAGGAATGAGTTGAGTTGAAGAAGTTTTGTGGAGGGAGGGGGGAGAGTTCACAGCATAGCTCAAGTTGAGAAGACGTCATTTAGATGTGATGTAAATACATGTGTACTACAGTTTATCATGCAAGCCACATCTTCATGTATTTGAGTGCTGCCATCTGAACAGCGTAGACCGTCTCGTCGACACCATTATCTGTGAGCAGATCTGAAGTATGGAACCCATCGCTCATGTAGATGGGCTGCGTAGTAGTGTTAGCTTTGTTCAAACCGTCCGCAGAAACAGTAGCCTCCCGCCAGGGATCGCCTGTAGCATTTACCGTGCACGTGAGCAACAATCGAGAAGAGGAACCAAAGGGCACGAATACATACGGCGACCGTTGGCAAAGAAAAGTCTATCCACGTTGACGTCCCAGCCCGCGTACATCTTATTCACCTCGGCAACGGATGGAGACGGCGGCGAGGAGAACTTCTGCGGGAAATAGTTGACGCATTGTCTCTGGTTTCCGTACCGATCAATACACGTTCACCCAAAAGGACAGCGGGCACGCACCTCGTAGTATACGGGTTGCAGGATCCTACTCACGATGGTGGGTTGACCCGGAGGAGGAGCGACTTCATTAAACCCAAGCTGATTACACAGCAACCAGGTCCACGAACGATCGGAATTGTTCAAAGTGATGTTCGTCCAAGATGGTAGAGTGGCGTCGTACGTCCCGAGGCATGTCCTGTACACAGCATTCGTACCCCGATCAGCGCTTCCCAACACTGTATGATCTATGCAAATCGGGAAGCTTACTCTGTATCAAGTTTTCCGCACACTAAACGGACACGCGAACGAATGTCAGAGGGTATCGTTTTTTTTTGGTGATCGACTGTCGTGAGTACTTACGGTATGCGTGGTAGGTGTTGTTCCAAAACGATCCCCAAGAATAGATTGCATTCTCGAGACCCCAACCGGTCGCGGGTGCACTGACACCGTCCTTTACTTCAAGTGCATCGCAAAACTCGAAGAAAATAGCACCAGGACCAACATCGGGCTGCAAAGACTGCCAATCAAACAGGTTATATTGCACTGGATTTCCGTTTTCGTCATTATCAACTTCGTCTCAAGGAAACGAACTTACGAGCAGCAGCAAAGTCATCTATATGCGAAAGACTGCCAAGTCCAAAAGCTTCCTTCAAACTATGCATGGCAGCCGTGTTGTTCTCAGTGTAAATCTGGTCGAGGTATGCAATCACAGCCTGAACGTCAGAAGAACAGTTCTGGGGCATGTATTCACGGATAGGCGTGAAGTAGCCAAAATAGTCGCTACGCAGATAGGATATCAGGCGCGGAACCAGGCAGCAGCAGAAGTGAACAGGTACATTATCGTTTCCACGACAGCGGACGATGCGTAACCCGCGTAGAAGATTCCCGGTTTACTGTAATGAATCAATCAGTCAATGTAACTTCGGGTCTATCGTGGAATAGACTTACTTCACCATCGTCCAACTCGTAAGAGCACCTATGATCGCTCAGCTTCACCGTTTCCTCGATAAACATTGTACGTACTACTCACCGGAATAACTTCCGCCGATCAAGATCCATGGTGTAGTGTCGGGCTTGACATTATCACCTCCAGGCATGGGCAGGTTAACATTCTGGGCAAAGTAGACGAGATCGTCGATGGCTTGTTGAATTGTCAGGAACTCGAGACTCTGTGAGGTGAGGTTGTCATAGGGATTGGAATATCCGAAGAAACGATGCTCTAGGACAACGGTAGCCCCTTGTTGTTGCTGAGCAATCATGCCACTCATGGTTTCGTTAGCGAGGTACCCCATATAGGCTGCACAAGTGTCAGGAGATTACACGAAGGGTGGGTTTCTGAGAAGTACCGTCTGCGCTGTCCTCCCCTGGAGTGAAAAGTACGATAGGACCGCCTAGATGTATTTTAATTCTTAAGGACATACTTGGAGTAGAAAGGGAAAGAGTGAAACATACCACATTCATAGAATTCCCAGTTCATCCAGTAGCGTTGCTGGAAGGTACCAAGATTGGGGTTGTTGTGGTCGATCAGTTGATCGAAGTAGTACACAGTCGTGAGCGAAGGTAAGGCTGTCCCGTTCGTGCTCGTGACTGAGCGTTCAGGGACGGGAATCTTGGGGATGCCGGGTCTCCCGTGCAGCATGGTGTTTCGAACGGTGGCGTTTGCCAAAGTGATGGAGAGCAGCGCTGCCAGTACAATAGTGAGCACCATCCCTTTACAGAGGTCTCCGAGAGCGGTGGGTATTCACCTGCTACATGCCTACCCTTTTATACGGGAGTGGTGCATGCGAAGGCTTTGAATTGGGATTGCACATGGATTGACGATCATGATAGTGCTCCATATGCAACTCAACTTGACATGCGGGAGGAACAGACACCGCAAGCGACTACAAATGGAAATCGTCGATCAGCGTCGTCTGCTGCTATGACACAAGATGGCACGAGATGGCACGAGGTGCGGAAAACTACGCGTGAGCACTCTCAATTCCTCATCTGATCCTCTGACCCGGTGGTGGGGTTTTCCTGGAACCTACCTCCCTTACTGCCAGCCCCGCCGTCTGGAAACTTACAGCCCTGAAAAACAGTCTCTAGCCAAGAGAGCATCCCCGCCTTCATTTCCAGCCTCCTGCGGTGCCACCTCGTACATCACTCGCAGTTCGGATTCAGACATTGATAGCATTGACCGGGACCGCGACACGGCCCTGTTTCGGATTGACTACCTATAACATTCCGTGTGTCCATGACCACTTTAACGATTGAGCCCGCGCAGGAGTCGAGTGAGCACCTCGGTGAGGTGGCCGGAAAGCAGGCGGGCGGGCCGATGGGCCAGGGAGACTAGGACCGGGACTACGGTGGAGCCCTCCGAGAGGTGCCAGGCGTCTGAGCCAGTCCTATCCACTTCCGCACCTTGGGTGTCAGTGTCCCGTCTACCTAGGTCCTCTCCACCGAGTGTGGCCACGGCGACGCCGATTGATCACATTCGGCGACATGGACGAATGAGAGAGAGTGCAAGGCGTCGAGACGTGTTGAGAGTAATCTGGCACTAGTTGTCACACTGTGACGTGACGTTTCGGACGAGTGACGGTAAGCGGCACGCTCTTCCTTTTCCGTGCCATCGCCTTCCGCTCGTCCTCGCCTTTTCTTTGCACCCACCTCTCCACACCCAGCCTCAAGTTTCCACACTCTCGGCGCCTCGCTGCTCACTCTCCCTGGGGTCCCGAGCACGTAAGCCTTACCGCCTTGGACTATCTGCGAGGCGATCCCACCCGTCCTCGCAGCTCATGTCCCACCCGGCTGGTATCGGCTTCCGCGCCGGGTCGGAAAGCGCTCTACGCTTTCCCCCATCTTCTCCCTCTCCCTCATCCGAGTTTCAGTCTGGTCATATCATTGCTGTAAATACGTATTGACACGCAATGCATTCTCTCACCGCCAGCACACCGAGCGACATCCAAAGATGTGTAACTTGAAGTGACTTGCATTAGGCGGATACTTATGTAAACCCTAGCCAACGAACAAGTAGTGGTTCGGCCTTACGGTTAGATCGGAAGAGTCGGCCTGACTAGCCTCGTACCTGATCCATGGGCGCTCAAGCGCTCACTTTACGCACGCGCTCGTTAATTCCGTCCCTGGTCCCCCAGGCCATCGCGTTGAGGGTCCTCGGCGCCAGCAAGCAGCATTCTAAGTTATTCAGACTTGTTTGGATGAAAATACTTGGTGCGCAGTGTAGCCCAAGCCCGGAAGACAACATTTAGATATGGCGTAAATATATGTGTACACTGATCCACTTTATGCCCAAACAAAATATCATGCGAGCCACATTTTCATGTACTCAAGGCCTGCCATCTGGACGGCATAGATCGTCTCATCGACGACGCCGTTCTCTGTAAGCAGATCCGAACAGTGGAACCCATCTCCCTCGTATATGGGTTGCGTGGTCGTGTTAGCCTTGTCGAGACCGTCCGCGGAAACAGTAGCCTCGCGCCAAGGATCGCCTGTAGCATTTTCCGTGCACGTGAGCGACGATCAAGGGCAGGACACAGAGGGGAGTGATACATACGGAGACCATTGGCAAAGAAGAGTTTATCCACGTTGACATTCCAGCCGTCGTACATCATATCCACCTCAGCGGCGGAGGGAGACGGGGGCAAAGCGAACTTTTGCGGGAACATGTTGACGCATTGTCTCTGATGCCCGCAGCGATCAGTGCAGTCTCATTCACAAACACATTGGGTACGCACCTCTTCGTATATGGGTTGCAGGATCCGACTCACGATCGCGGGTTGACCCAGAGGGGGACCAACCTGGTAGTACCCAACCTGGTTACAGACCATCCAGAACCACGAGCGATCGGCATTGTTCACGGTGACATCTGTCCAATACGCTTGACTGGCATTGTACGTCCCGAGACACGTCCTGCACACAACATCCATCACCTGATCAACACTCCGAAATATCATTTGGCCTATGTGAAATAGGAAACTTACTCCGCATCGGTAGTTCCGCATACTAAACGAACACGCGAACGAATGTCAAATGGTGTCATTTTTGGCGATCAGCTGTTCCTCGCGACTTACCATATGCGTAGTAGGTATTGTTCCAGAATGACCCCCACGAATAAATGGCATTCTCGAGACCCCAGCCAGTCGCGGGCGCACTGACACCATCCTTTACTTCGAGCGCATCGCAAAACTCGAAGAACATGGCACCAGGACCGACATCAGGCTGCAAAGACTGCCAATCAAACAGGTTATATTGTACTAGAGTTACGTTTCGTCAATATCAATTCGTCTCGAGGAGGTGAACTTACGAGCAGCAGCAAAGTCGTCGATATGCGAAAGATCGCCAAGTCCGAAAGCTTCCTTCAGAGTCTGTATAGCAGCCGTGTTGTTCTCAGCGTAGATCTGGTCGAGGTATGCAATCACGGCTTGAACATCAGAAGAACAGTTCTGGGGCATGTATTCACGGATAGGCGTGAAGTAACCGTAATAGTCGCTATGTACATAGGAGGTGCATGATCAGACATGGAACAAGTCAGCACAATAAGTAATACGCACGTTATCGCTTCCACGACAGCGGATGATGCATAAGCCGCATGAAAGACTCCCGGTTTACTGTTCGTGGGGAATCAGCGGTCAATGTAACTTTGGATCCGTCGTGGAATAGACTTACTTCACCATCGTCCAGCTCGTCAGAGCACCTACCAATGCTCAGCTCTACCGTTTCCTTAATGATCGTTCTACGTGTTACTCACCGGAATAGCTTCCGCCGATCAAGATCCATGGTGTAGTGTCGGGCTTGACATTATCACCTCCAGGCATGGGCAAGTCAGCATTCTGGGCAAAGTAGACGAGGTCGTCGATGGCTTGTTGAATTGTCAGCAGCTCGAGACTCTGCGAGGTAAGGTTGTCATAAGGATTGGAGTATCCGAAGAAACGGTGCTCGATGAGGACGGTGGCCCCTTGTTGTTGCTGAGCGATCATGCCATTGATGGTTCCGTTGGTGAGGTAGCCCTCATACCCTGCAAAGGTGTCAGAATGTCACACAACACACGAAGGGTGGTGGGTCGCTGAGAAGCGTACCGTCAGCGTCGGTCTCCCCTGGAGTCATAAGTATGATAGGACCGCCTAGATGCATTTTGAATCACAAGTGCATAGTTGGAGCAGAGAGGGCTATACCAGTTTCGTAGAATTCCCAGTCCATCCAGTACCGTTGCTGGAAGGTGCCAAGACTGGGATCATCGTGGTCAATCAGTTGATCGAAGTAGTACACGGTCGTGATTGGGGGTAGAGCTGTCCCGTTCGGGCTCGTGACTGAGCGTTCGGGGACGGAAATTTGGGGGATACCAGGTCTCCCGCGGAGCATGGCATTTGGAATTGCGGCATCTGCAAGAGAGATGGAAAGCAGCGCTGCCAGCACAGTAGTGAGTGCCATCCTTCTACGGAGGTCTCTGGGTGTATCTGCGCGAGAGATAATCACCTGCTACACCGCGAATTTTTTATACCAGAGGGATACATGGGAAGGTTCTGAAATTACACATGGACTGATGATAGAGTTCCATATGGGCGCCAGCCTCTCATGCGAGGATGCTAACGGAAATATAACAACCACCGAGAATCACTATAAATGGAATTCATCAATATTCAGCCTACACAGTTAGCGGAAGTCATACTTACTGGCCTCATTCACCAGCAAGCAGTCGTAACACTGATCAATCTGTCATTACTGGATCCGGACACGCCCGCGCCAGGATCCTCCCGTTTCCCTGTACGCGTTTCATCCAAAATCATCATTGGGAGTACAATGAGCACTTTCACGTGGTGATTGTCCACTTGGGTTGATCCGAACCTTTGTTCCACGCGTCTCCTTCCTCTTGCCCAGACTTTTGAGACCTGAGATAAGGAATATTGACCACGGAACCAATAATAAATGCACCAATGAAATCCAGTTGCTAACTTCAATGCTGTCGCTGGTCAGCCGTATGTGCGCAGGAAGAACACACGTGATAACAGTGTATTCTTTCTTTCGCAAAGGCTACCTGAAGAGAATCAATATAGGTAACCTATAGAGATCAACGAAGGCATCTTAACCTGTGGTCATGGGCATGTGTACGAGTCCTGTATCTGCACGGTGTAATCATATTCAAGTAGTCAGTTTCGTGGACTGAATCAGTGATGATGTTAGCCTTTGCGCGGAAACAGGGGTCTCGCGCGACAAAGCCGCCTATAGGGTAATTGTAAGCGTTATTCAAGACAGCCGGACGCAATAGCAAGTACAAACGGTAATCATTGGGGGAAAAAGGTCTGTCCACTAGGCGTTCCAGCGCTCGCACACGCTATCTGCATGCTTCCCAGGACAATGGTGAAGAACCTTTGTCAGGGAGTCGCGTGACGTCACCTCGGGCTGCGGGGTCCGATTCGTGGTGGCGGGTTGACCCTCCGGTTCGGCCTTGTTCACAGACTAGTAACGTTCTTAGCAAGGTTGACACAAGTCGTGTGGCCCGAAGGGGGCCGGGAAGCAGGTGTACACACCCCAAATTTCCGGGCCAAATTCACCCAAAATAGGGTACCGTTTGTCGGAGGATGAGATGGGGGGAGCGATCGACACAACTCTCTAGGTAGGTCTGACCCGACGCAGGACGGGATCGAAAGGTGCCGACATTAGTGTGTTTAATTCTTACGACAAGCTAATTAGAAAATCATGTTACCACAAGCGCTCAACGGTCGCTCTGGCATCGGTGAGGAGGTCGAGGGGAGTCATGATAGCCTTTGCAACATGCGTACCTTCCTACCCGTTAGGGTAAGCTTTCCTGGGAAAATGCTACCACGCTCGTTTGTTCTCTCGGTGGTCGTCAAGCGCTAGAATATATGATCTGAAATACTGATACGTTGGATTCAAGATGCAACTGATACAAACGGATCCGATCTGCAAGCAATCCTTCTGCTACCCACGAGAACGCAAAGAAATCGGAAAATCATGCACACTGAATGCAAAAAGGTCAAACGAGCAAGATATTCGATTCTATCTGAAGGAGGCTTACGACTCCAGACGCAATGGGACAAATGGTAGGAATACGAGGTTGTTCAACAATAATGGGTAGCATTTGCCATAAGCTCATCGGCAGTTTTCCCGACCACCTTGATTGCTATTGATACCATCGTTACTATCAGTAGGTCGGTTGGTGATATAAAACACGTACAAGCGTCAACACCCAAGTTGGGGCTGTGGCACAGGTGCCGCAGCGGTAACACTGAGATAGAGTGCGATACAGACGAGCGCGAATGGGATACGCATGATGTTGAGTGTAAAGCAAAGATTCTAAATGATGAGAAGTCGTTTGCAGTCTTGTCGCTCAGGCGGTTAGGCCGAAAGAGTGAACGGCTGTTGGCATTGTTATTGGTGACGGAGTGGAAGACTTGGTAGGTGGTCGATTGATCATTGATACCAGTGTTTTCTTTGGCGGGGTCATGTCAATAGGGTTTGCCAGAGACTGTGATGGTGATGGGGAAAGATGGATATAGGCAACGTCCCAGCCTGAGGCACGCACCGCCGCTAGTAACTCCGAAATTTCTTGTCTTCTCCTCCCATCTCACCTTTTCCTGGGACCGATCCAGAGATGTCCATGCACAAACCGGATCCTCGATCCTCGATTGGTATCTTGTCGCGATTCCAGGCATGAGGGACTCATTCTACGCGCATTCATTTCACAGGTGTGTACACCCCCACGGTTCGCCCGCCGACTTCGGCCCACACGGTGTTTTTTCTTGCAAGGCGCATACTTACCATCCCACTTGCCCATGCCCTACCCCATCATGCGCATACGCGTGGCATGGCACGATCCCTACACCCACCTCCATACCGCCAGCGCCTTGCACACCCTTTCCGAGCCACGTCACGAGGACGTGGCTCATCCCGAGGGCGACCTTGTGATGCAGTTTTGGGGGACGTTGTTACGTGGTGCAGCGTGGGACGGAGTGGCAGGGTTGATGCTGGAGGAGAATGTCGGCGATTTTGGTGAAGCGTCGTAGGTAATACGTTTACTTTGGCGTGTGGCACATTGATCTCTTCGTTGACAGTTAGGATTATCAGGCCTTTACAGACCTTGATTTGAACGGGACCGATATTTAGCTAATCTAAACAGTACCATTTTGAAAACGGGAGTCACTATGATCTGCAAATGAGCAATTCAAGGATCGGCAATGTTCGCACACGCTGCCTTTACTGAGTCCACCCCAGCCCGAAGCCTTGCCTCTCCCACTACATTCAAAACATCACAATCCCACCTCTCCATCGGGGCAGTATCGTCCCTGGGAGCATAAGGAACATTAAGCAATATGATGACCGGTTCAACATCGGTGGTGTCCATATGGTAAAAGCAAAGTCGTGATCCCATCGCACTGACAGCATGCAGAGTCGAAATAGGAGATCGACCTAAATTCCAAAGCTCATTTTAAGAACTGTACATCAACCCCGCGAGAAGATCAGCAGCTGACCAGCTAAATCGCCCAATCGCTTTCTAATCTGCATATCAGCCTCTCGGCGTGCTGAGATGAAATGGAAGCTGGCAGGCTTCATCAAATGGAGGACGAAAACAGGCTTGTTTTTGTACAAGCTGGCGACGACAATGGTAGCGTGTTCGGGGTTGCCCTGAGAGTCGAATTTTTCAGGCGCGTTCCACGTCGCTTTGCAAAGCGCTGCAATGAGGAGCCACTGGCAGTTACGAGCGCGTAAAATCAGCCGAGCCATACAGTGATGAAAACGCAAACATTTACATCGAGTTATTTACAGTTCTGAGTAGTTGCCACTGTACCACATTTTCAGGTTCACTGAGTCGATGCACATCGTCCCTGCTGTCGCCCATGCCTATGAAGCCTTCTCTCGGCAATCTCATTTCACCTGATCTGGCTCCAGCTACTCCCCTGCCCCCTCATTCCCTCGGGCTTGTCGGAATGTTCCGTGGGCCCGTCGCGTCTGCAGGGTTTCTCGATGGTCTCGTTGGTCCCGTTGGCATATCGACTCCGTCTGGCTGTCATGCGACACGCATGGTTCGTTCGTGTGGTTCTTCGACTCCTAACCTTGGCCCTGACTCCGACTCCTCAGTGCTGAGTGGCCGCGACCACGCGTGGGGTCAGCGTAGTGCCGCCACCGCCTGTCCTCGTAGTCGATGCACTCGTGCGCCCGACGTGTTCCTCGTTGGTCATCTGACTTGGAGACCTCTCGTTTGAGTTGATCATGGCCACCCCTCTCCACTCGATCCCTAGTCGTACGACGTCCGTATTGTCTGCATGGTGGTTAACTCCTTATCTGAGGTTTCCGTGGGTACCCGCTTTCTGAGTCTGTCACGGCCGTACAGCCTGTCATTAACTGCACTTTGCGTGCATGGGAGAGTATTCTGGTGGTTACGAGGTAGATCACATTTGATCGGAGATCGAACCTTGCGTCTGGTGGCGGTCCGTCATTCCGAATTTGTGTGTCAACCCGTGTCGACCAACTACCTCACAGACTTGCCTAGATATTCATCTCAGTCTCGAGGCTGAGTACTCTTTTTATCCAATATATAACGACCAAGGTCTGACGAACCCCTTTAAGCTTTGGTCGGGTGTTCGGCACCTGGTGGTATATATATCTCACGACGATTCTGGAACTTGTCACACGATTCACGATCGGGTTGTTTTTCCTCCCACCCAATAGGACTCGATGGTGCGTCTCATATGGACTTTGCCTCGCGTCTTCCACACATCCACCGTTCCATGGTATGTAGATAAGTTACGAATTATCGTCCATGAGGGCTTCCGAACAACGGCACCGTCGGCTTGACTTCCTTAGCAGGTCCGATCCCCGCCTTATACGCTCGTAGGATATTTCCGCTCTGCGATCACTCCGGTGACCAATTATTGTTAGCTGTCGGCATTAATCACGTTCAGCCACACACGGCCTCACCTTCCCTCATAAGAGAGCACAGGCAGTCTGAGAGCCTTCCATCAACGTCTTCCCAACCCTCTCCCTTCTTCCAATGGCGTCCCACGGGTTGACTAGACGAGGATTCAGACTACTTGGAATCCTGTTATTGTCTTCCATTGGAGTATTAATCTACACACGCGGGCACGACATTTTCTCAAGATTTTTGGGACCACGGCTCCCTCCGCTGTATCAGAAAGTAAGAGAAAGTGAAGCATCCTTACCGCACTACAAAGAGTACAAGCGCAAAACTGTGAAGTACTTCCTGGCTGCGAACCATTTCCACAGTAAGAAGCTGAGGGATGCCATGATATATGGACGCCCTGCTCAATCACCATTTTTCACCAGGTTCGGGATGGGGGAACGTCATGCAAGACTATGTCATGATGAGTTTGCTCGCACATACCACCAACCGATCGTGAGTACGCATTTTCGCATTTTATGCGGACATCTAATTTCGTCTTGGCACGATAAAAGTTTCGTGTTTAATGACTACATTTGGAATCCGGACGGCTCCCTTTACTCAGACTACAACGGCAAGAAAATTCCTTCGCGCACTCCTCTCTCTGCTCTCCTGGGCGGTAAGCGTCGCCCCCGATTTTGCTTCGTAAATTCATGGCTATCAACAGGACCGATTGTCGGCGATCCGTGGCCTCCCGGGGATCAAACGCCTCTCTCAGTTTCCAGAGAGTTTTTCCACAAAGTCTGCCCAAACCCAACTGTTCTACAAACGTCAGATATCAACACTGAGGAAGTGCGATTTAATGATGATATTGCAGCATCCTACATATTCGAAAAATGGGTAGAAAAAATCAACTCGATCGACGAGCCATGCCTTATGCTAGACCCCAGCAACACTCCGATCTTTGAATATTGGTACGCAGTTTATTTAACATGGCACGACCTTCTAATGCGGCGTGGTCCCCCAAATAGGATATTTGGTAATAAGAAGCGGATGTTGAGTATTTGGCCCTACTTGTCAAAATCGCCGGCTGCTACGCGCTGGGGATGGTCACCACTCGTCTACGATGCTTTCAGAAGAAACCGTCATCTTTTCGAACCAACGAAGGAAACATTTTTGGGAGGGCTCTTCAATTCCCAAGAGGACAACACGTCTCTCGCCGTCCCTGGGCTTCTTGCGATTCACGTCCGTCGAGGGGACTTCAAAGATCACTGTGTGCATCTCGGAAAGTGGTCCTCGGATTGGCACGCGTTCAATTCATTCCCTGAATTCAATGACAAATTCGATCGACCAACTGATGGTGGTTGGGGCGAAACGTCAGAGGCAAATATGGAGCTCTACATTCGGCGATGCTATCCATCAATTGAACAGATTGTCGACAAGGTCAGCCAGGTCCAGCGGGAAGCCGCAGATCCTCTTCGATATCTGTACATCATGACGAACGGCCCAGTGCCATGGATCCAAGAACTTAAATCCGCGCTTGCACAAAACATGAGCTGGGATCACGTCGGCAGCAGCCGGGACCTAAAATTGACCTGGGAACAGAAGTTCGTCGCACAGGCATTGGATATGTATGTCGCACAGCGATCTCAAGTATTTATAGGGAATGGGGTGAGTGCTCTGTGTTCATGCCGTAGCTCTTGGACTGAATCAGGTACAATTAGTGGTCCAGTTTGACGTCTAACGTGGTTATGCTGCGTATGGCCCAAGGATTTGAACCAAACACGAACAGATTCTGGTGATAGTGGTGTAGGGATAAGTGTTGTGATGAACCTACGGATTGATATCTTACGACTCAATGATGTGGCCACTACGTGCTTGGGAATTTGTAGGGTATCAGGTTGTACATGTTTCGTTCCTTACTATTCCTTACGGCGGGGTATCAGGCATTTGGTTCCTTACACTCGGGTTACTTTAAGACAGTAGGTAGTCTCACAGGGAATACGCTAGCATCGATAATGATTTTGACCTGTCGTGATCTATTAATCGCTTTGTCTCTGATATCCAAATCATCCATCTGATAAGCTAAATATTATCCTCGTAGTTCGTGAAAGTAGGACGGGGAAATATAATGCAACACTACATGCTAAGCCATGTTCTCGCATGCGCGACCAAACACTAGTTGGTGGCCCCACAGACGGAGGGAGTCCGATCCTGACGTCAGTCCAAGTTGTGTGTGACGACTATACTTGGGCCGTTGACCGAATACAATGCTCATATTTCAACGGAAAGTTCATCCCATCTCGCATCCCTCCAACTGCACTTGAAGGCAAACATAACCCACGTGAAAAACGGCCAACTTATTATTTGTGGTGAGGGAATAGACTCACTCCATCATCATTCAGCTTTTCAGAGCACCCTGCTCAACTTCAACGTTTCCTTGATGACAGGCAGTACTCACTGGAACAACTCCGCCGACCAAGGCCCATAGCGTAGTGTTGGGCTTGACAGTGTCACCTCAAAGCATAGGCAGGTCGACATTCTGGGCAAAGCGAACGAGGCGGTTGATGGCTTGTTGAGTTGTCTGCAGCTTGAGACTCTGTGAATATTGGTGTATCCGAAGAAAGGGTGCTCGGGGGTGGCCCATTGTTGTCGCTGAGCGATCATGCAATTGATGGCTTTGTTGGTGAGGTAACTTATTATGCACAGCCTGCAAATTCAAATGTGTCAGAAGCTCGCACAGAGGGTGGGTCTCTGACAGGCATACCGTCCGCCTGAACGTTGTTCTCCCTGGAGGGAATACGATAAAATCACCTGTATTTAAACTCATAAGGGCATACTTGGAGAAAAGGGGGAAAGAGCCCCAAAGCATACCACATTTATGGAATTCCCTCTCAGTTTATCCAGTATCGTTACTGGAAGGTGCCAAGATTGGGGTTGTTGTGGTCAATCAGTTGTACACGGTCGTGGAGCTGTTCCGTTCATGCTCGTGGCTGAGCGTCCGGGGACGGGAGTCTTGGGTATACGAGCTCTCCCGCGCATCATGGCATTTCGAACCGTGGCCCATCTGCGAAAAATGGAGAGCAGCGCTTCCAGCACGGCGTGAGTACCAACTCTCCACGGAGACCTCTGGGTATATTTGTAGAGCCGGGTACTCACCAGCTATGCGGATACCCTGTTATAATGGGTACATGGGTCCCGACCATTCAGTGGCAGCCTCTGCTGATGTCCCAATTTGCAACCTGTCAGCAGTCTGAGAGTTCAAGTTTGAGAGTGGGATCCAACCGGAGGCAATAAGTTTAAATATTAAGCGATGTCATTGCCACAAGCTCTCCACCGTTGGCACTCGAGTTGTTTCATCGAAATGTATCAATGCTCACGGTACAGCCACACACGGCCTCCGAGTATCTGAGAGCCTTCCATCAACGTCTTCCCAACTTAAACCATCACCCTCCCTTCTCCCAATGGCATCACGGTCCCATGGGTTGACCGTGACTAGACGAGGATTCAGACAGCTTGGAATCCTGTTATTGTCTTCCATTGGATTGCTAATCTACATACGCTGGCACAACGTCCTGTCAGAATTTTTGGGACCACGACTTCCCCCACTGTATCAGAAAGTAAGAGAAAGGGAAAGATCCTTGCCACACTACAAAGAGTACAAGCGCAAGACTGTGAAGTACTTCCTTGCTGCGAATCATTTCGACCGTAAGAAGTTTAGGGATGCCACGATACATATATGTCCTGCTCAATCACCATTATTCACTAGGTTCGGGATGGGGGAACGTCATGCAAGACTATGTCATGATGAGTTTGCTCGCACATACCACCAATAGATCGTGAGTATGCCTTTCATGCGTCCATTATCTTGCGGGCATCTAATTCGGTTAAAAGTTTCGTGTTTAATGACTACGTTTGGAGGGAGGGCTCCCCTTATTCAGAATATAACGGCAAGCAAGTCCCTTCGCGCATTCCTCTCTCTGCTCTCCTGGGCGGTAAGTATCACCCCCGAATTTGTTTCGCGAATTCATGCCTATAAACAGGACCGATTGTCGGCGATCCGTGGCCTCCCGGGGATCAAACGCCTCTCTCAGTCTCCAGAGAGTTCTTTCATAAAGTCTGCCCAAACCCAACTGTTCTACAAACATCAGATATCAATACAGAGGAAATGCGATTTAGTGATGATATTCTAGCTTCCCACATATTCGAAAAATGGGTAGAAAAAATCAACTCGATCGACGACCCATGCCTTATGCTGGACGCCAGGAGCGATGCAATTTTTGAATATTGGTACGCAGTTTGATTTCGGAGGGTTTAAATATGTCACAACCTTCTAATGTGTTGGTGTGGCCCTCAAAAATAGGATATTTGGTAATCAGAAGCGGATGTTGAGTATTTGGCCCTACTTGTCAAAATCGCCGGCTGCTACGCACTGGGGATGGTCACCACTCGTTTATGATGCTTTCAGAAGAAACCGTCATCTTTTCGGACCGGCGAATACAACATTCCCGGAAAGATTCTTCGATTCTCAAGAAGAAAACATGTCTCTTGCTGTCCCTGGGCTTCTTGCGATTCATGTCCGTCGAGGGGACTTCAAAGATCACTGTGTGCATCTCGGAAGGTGGTCCTCGGATTGGCATGCGTTCAACTCATTCCCTGAATTCAATGACAAATTTGATCGACCAACTGATGGTGGTTGGGGCGAAACGTCAGAGGCAAATATGGAGCTCTACATTCGGCGATGCTATCCATCAATTGAACAGATTGTCGACAAGGTCAGCCAGGTCCGGAGGGAAGCCGCAGATCCTCTTCGATATCTGTACATCATGACGAACGGCCCAGTGCCATGGATCCAAGAACTTAAATCCGCGCTTGCACAAAACATGAGCTGGGATCACGTCGGCAGCAGCCGGGAC
>JBBPRA010000660.1:0-16047 GCA_038092775.1 Boletus rubescentipes
CTCTGGGAATCAGACTGGGATACAGGAAGCTGGCAAAGCAAGTCACGAATCATTATGGTTCTGACATATGAATGTGCAAATCACTTTACATTCGGCACTGGCCCATTTTGATCCACAAGAAGGTGCGAAGTCACGACCAAGAACTTGAAGAGATCAAATACAAAGCTGAGTTTCTATTTTAGGCTGCGCACCCGTGGAACACCGTACACCGCGGGTACGGTGCTCGGTGTTGGCGCGGGTGCCAACCTTCAACACCGCGCACCGTACCCGCCAAACCCGTGGCTCAACACCGCGGTGTAACCCGTACCCGTGGTGAACCCTAGTGGTGGTGATGATGCCACGAAGTCTGTTCAAGGTCCCGCGCAATCCATTCAATCTTGTCGGTCAAATCCGCAAAGCAACCCAAACTGTTACGCGTCCAAGACAGATGGGTCCACAGTGACATCGCCATGACTATCAACGTTGACCGGCCTAGTCTCATGAACACAGAGCGCGACCGTGTTCTTAACCGTGGTGGCCTTCATAGCTTCCATGACCAAGTTTTACGAAGGAGAACGAATGGGAAACCCTTTTAACTTGTCATTGGGACTTGATCTATAGTGGCGTCATATGGTCGTGACCGTATGATCCGAATGATGGATGGCAGCACATACTGCCACCTTCGCCTGTATTAGACGTCGGTGCGCATGTTTAAACTTAAGTCGCAGTAAGAACTGAATTTTTTCAAGTTCATCAACCCCTGCATATATGTGGTCAGAGTAGCGATAGGTCGCCTGATCTGCGAATCATATCGAGGTGAACACTGCGACTGTAACGCTCAACCACGTTGGATTTTTTTTTTTTGAACTTCATGTTGACGCATGAAATGCAGATGCCAGCCCTGGTCATTATCACGACTTACTTCCAGCCGCATACAAATGGAGCAGGTCGGTCCAGTTTCAATTCCGTTCTCAAAGAGGCTGACAATGTTCTCTTTCTCCATGTCAGCCCAGTCTAAATTGAGGCTAACATCCTAGGGCTATAAAAATGCCCCTCCCTTCGTCTTCTGTCCCCCAGCTCGTTTGCCATTGAACGATCATGTCTCCCGTTCTGCCTGCCCCTACTTCTCTCCCGCTCTCCATCGCTACTCCGACCGTTGCTCTTAACCCAGACTCCGCTGGGCAGTCCGCTTCGGTGGTGTCGCAGCATCTCCTTGGGACAGGTGGCCTCTTGTTCGCTGTGGTCGCGATACTCTCCGTCGCCGGCTACTTCTATCATGGACGAAGGACATCTAACAGTACCCAGAAGACCAACACGTGGGCCACCTTGAGCGGTTTTTTGTCGTCTCTGCGTCATTGGGGTTCGACCACGACCTCCATGGAAGCTTCAACGGACTGGCCTGTTGATCTCGAGGTCGGGAGTTTTGAAGTGGGTTGGACACCTGTGCCTGCTTTTCGTTTGAGCTGACACATACCTCAGCAGCACGTCAGTATGGTGTATGCGAGGTTCTTTCATCCGACGTTCTGGAATGTTAGTAGGCTGGATTTCTCGTCGTTGGCTTTATTCTAATGGTTGCGCCAGCTCGTCGAGTGTCATCCTGCGACGCCTTCCGCTCCGGCAATCTACGTGGAAGATGAAGCAAACGAGACTCCGGCGTCTGGCCCGAAACCGCCTGGCATGAACTCGTTTTTGGACATGGACGATGACGACGGGGTCGGAGACGACAGCACCAAGCATGCACATGAGAAACCAGGCCAGGAAGGAAGGTCCAGGGTCAAAGCGCATCCGCCGTACGACATGAGCTCGTCGAGCAATGTCAATTTCAGCAGCGAGATCATTGGTGCGGCAGTGCGCGCGGACGCATTCCTCTTGGTCCCAGGAGAACTTGAAGATGGTTCATCTGAGAGCTCAGAACCCTCTCCCGATTACAAGGCGGATTTCGCCTGTTCGCCTTACGACGGGGTTGCGACAACCGATTCCGATTCCGAGTTCGATATCTCTTGTTCTCCATACGACGGTATTTTGACGTTGCCCCCAACGTCATCTTCCGGTACTCGACGATACGGTGTGGCTGACATGGCGTACTTCGCCCAGAATCTCGCGGATACGGTTCCGGGAGAGGGTTACAACTTGGTACCTACCATCTCTCGCCGAACTGGCTTGCTCGATCTCTCGAAGTTCGCAGAAACGGACCTGATCTTGCCTTGGGGACCATTGGAGCGGCTCGAGGGCTTGGACGACGAGCTGACGATTTCAAGTTGTGATATCGGACACCACAGCTCAGGGGACGGTCCGAGCGATATCGACCTAGTCGTAGTGCCTCGCGGCGCATTCCTCTCAGACCCCAAACAACGCAAAGATGATATGTTTGACAGCTTGCCTTCCGGTTCTGAGGTGGATTTCCCTTGCTCGCCTTATGATGGGATTGCGATAACCGATTCCGAGTTTGAATTCTCCCGTTTACCTTATGACGAACCGACGGGTCCAAATTGCAATATCGGATTTCAGGATAGCCGGGACGGCCCAGGAGATCGTTCGAGCGATGTCGCTACAATTGCACCTCACGAGGGCCTCACCTTCATGCAGAGACTGCTTGCGGAACTTCGTGATCCCAACTTGGACTTCAATCCTCGGCCCCTCCCCGAGGACAGCGACCCCGAGTACTTTGCTGATGACCACGAGGAAGAGGCAAGCGTTCTACGCCTCACATCTACGTCGGTACTTCACCCTGCGAGGCGAAACTCCTTGGACTTGACTTCCACTCCTGGAATCGATGGCGACGTGTCTAACGAGGGACCGGTCTATCCCTTGATCCTGTCTTCGGAGCCCAGTACCGCTTCGGATGTCGCTCCCAGTGTTCACATGGATCGCATGTTGCCAGCGGTGGTACGGAGGCCTAATGAAGAAGTACTGGTCATGTTGCTCACGCCCTGGGACTCGCCTCCTTCGCTCCCGATCAAGGTATACATGCGCTCTCACAGAGACGACCGTCTGCATGGCCCGCGGGGACCCCAATCGTCATCATACCCTACCGTTTTCACCTTCCAACTAGTGTCACTCCTTTGCACTTTGGTTCCATCTTCGGCAGTCATGGTGTGTTCCAGATCCTGTCGACTGTGCTCACTTCTGAGTTTTCGTTTCTCAGCCGATTCCAACTATCGTCACTCCTTTGCACGATACCCAGTATGAATTTTTCTCCTTGTCCCTACCAACCATTCTGACATGGAATGATTGTCAGTAGTAATTCCTCCCTTGCACAGTATCGTTCGTATTTGGTCTCGGTTTCTTTGATATGGTTCGTTTTGATGTTCGCTCGTCGAAATATGTTTCACTGTTCACATTCAGGTTTCTTGTGGTTCAATCTCAAGGATCGTCCTTTCTTCGCATTGGCTTGTTTGCGATCTGCATCAGGTATCTAGTCTCTTTTCTCCCCTTCCGTATTCGCTATATCTAACAATCTCTTTTAAGTTTCGTGCCAAGTATTGTTGCACTATTGAATTCGGTATGTCAATTCTAGGACCACTCCTATCACTTTTCTGACACGATGCCGCTCTCACAGTGGTATCAGTATCAGTATTGTCTCGGCCTGAAAAATCACGACGGAGCTATCGGACGACACGTGTGGACTCAACATTCCTTCGACGACACTTGCACATACGTTCAAACAGACGACACTCCAAACCAGCTCACCCCGATTCGAACTCGGCACTGCTCAGCCCATTTATCACCCTTTCTCATCATCTCCCCGGATGTGTCTTGCGGTTTTACGCCCATCTCGATGTGGCCGAAACCTCTTGCGCCTCCGTTGACCCCCTTCCTCTTCCCCGCGTGCTGCAGCAGTGTGCATTCGTCTTCCGAATTCGGATCTCGGCCTCGTGCATGCGAACTTTGCCCTCGGTGACCATCTTCAGCCATTGGACTCGCCTCGACAAGTCCGCCTCCCTCCCCTTCCTGCCAAATAAAGGGGATCCCAGCAACACCTCACAAACACACGGTGGCCCTCGCACCGTTTTGTTGCTGTGGTTGGACTTTTCGGGACACGAGCACTGGCAGGGCAGTTCGAATGTGACATGAGCTCGGCTTTGGAGTGGTATGGTCTATTTTTGTGTGTAGCATCTGTCGTCCGCGTATCCTTTTAGCTCCTTGTTGTACCAAAACCCAGAGAAAAATATAAAATTGAGAAAACCCAAAGATCTAGAGCTTTCGGGCTCAGTCTGGTCTCCAAGCGCTCAGTATGGCAAATTGCCAAACGAGGCAAGTTCGCCAGGATGAGGAGTTGCAGGATGAGGAGTTGCAGGATGAGGAGTTTGAGGACGTTGATGTTGATGACGATGCATGAGGCCGTATCTGGCAGATTCGTCATAGCATCATACGAAGTGACAGAATGTATAAGTTCAGTAGGGTTCGTAGGAATGATATGACCACAGAACTTTGCTCAGCTCCAAGTCTTTCTTTGTCTTCATTTACATAGACTCACCCGTCATCAGAGAAACCTCCCTCGTCATCTTCATCATCCACATCCTCATAGTCTTCACCCGCCGCATCTTCTCTACGCTGTTCCTGATCACGTTTCGCCGCCTCTGCGTCACCGCTCAACCGGAATCCGCACGCTTCCCGCACCCCCCGAGCGGCCTACTTGTCCGACAAGCCTTCAAGCGTCCACTTGCGGGGCCACTGATCTGTTTCTTCGTCCGTACAGGCAACCTCGTAGTCTATCCCCACCGCAGCCAACAGGAGCCGCATAGTCGCGACGGGCTTCCGCTTGTATGCAAGAAGGGCATCGGCATCGTCGCTCGGAGGCGTGTCGATGGGTCCAAAGAGTGTTTCGTGAACATCCAGTACGCCTAGATCCGCCACCTAGATCCGACGCCACCTGGAACTGTAGTTACCGTCGTCGTCATAGTATCCCCAGCAAATCGACTGCCAGCCTGTGTGAGAATGCCACATGCATGGAGGGCCCTTTGTAGAAGGATGTTGGTAGGCGGTGGGTTCACCGGAAATGCGATTGTGAACCCTGTATCCAAGCGAGTAAAACCATTCGATCTCGTACAACCGAGCTCGACAATGGTACTTGATGTGCACGTCGATATACTTTGGTGTTGCGGGGAAGTAGATCCGAGCACTGTTATCTGCGTCATGGGGCTGAGAAGACTTAGATGGTGTCCGTGCGCGTTGGAGGACAGACCCCGCTCACCTCGACATCGTCCCACTCAATGAGCCGTCTCAAGATTGAAATGCACTTTTGGAGCGTATCGTTGTCTAGAGTAAACACTTTTTAGATCACGGCGACAGTGTCGCTAATCGACCGTCTTCGATGATCGAAGACGTTGTTGTACTTGGTGTTGCAACCCCGACGGTGCTCTGTGTCCACTGCGCAGGGGTTACAGCGACAGGCGACAACGAAGGACCGAAGAAGTGCTCTGTAAGAGCTAACCCTGTTACGTCAGACGGTGGGGGATCCTTTTCTTTGACTTCCATGTCCTTGACTGAACCAGGATACCACAACTCGTCATCCGAGTCTGACATTCCCCACACGACGATTAGGGCGACCTAGTGTAATGATGGTGATTCGGAATCTCGAGGCGTAAGTAGGTCGTTGTCCCTTGGTGACTAAATATGTTGTGTCTAGACTAAGCGAAAGGAACCTGTCAGCACACTATCAACAGCCTGAATACGACGGAGGTATCGGCTCGATCCAAGGCAAATGCATCCTTACATCATGCTTGGTAGAAACGTGACGATGAAAAGACAAGAGCCAAGAAAGCAACCCAACCCAACTTGCATCATACGGTGTGTGGGCCTCTTACAAAAACCGTTGTCAACAGAGACTCGAAGAAATATACTGAAAAACATACCTGGCACGCCATGCTACCAACTCGATCAGAGGTTTGGGACGCCAACCGACCACGCGGTTCCCGTCTGCGCACCATTATTGCAACGTGACTGACTTTCGTGATAACATCACGACCACATGTCAAACCGAATATTCCGCTGCCTGTTCTTCGTGCAGGCCCCTTTTCGCTGACGTCGCACGGTACCCACTTTGATTCGACGCAACCGACGATCTCCGCGGTCTCGGTCATCCGAGAACGACAACGAGGCCTGATTTGCACATCGGTACACATGGTGTAGCAAAAGAGTAAAACCGAACAAGAATACTTATCTGCGTTACGAGGCTGTCCGGCGATCCGACAGTTTGCCATGAACATTGAGACGCAAATTGGAACGTACCATCTCTACCGCGGCGAAGCATTGTTCATATGGTGTCTGTAATTTGTGCAAAGAGTTAGATTTCTGTGAACCCTGCAGCGTTTGACGCTTATATGAACGAATTACTACTTGCCCCGAAGTCTTTTTATTGAATGATGTCGGTCGGTCCATATAGGGCCCTCTATTATCAGGGTGCGAAGTATCCATGAATCCACTGCCTCAATCGAGGATTTCTGCACTGAGTTCGAACCTTGCAGTAGGTTGATTGGATCGCGAATTATCCAAACGCACAACCCAACTCTTTACTACCGAGACCTGTTACTAGGTATCCAGAAAGAACGTTTTGGCTGACATCGGCTGATCGTGGAGAACGGGAAGTGCCAGCGGGCTGTGTGCGGCTTGGGCATTTCCGGGTTTAGTACCTCTCTGCGCTTGGATCGTTCCATTCCGAGCATAATAAAAAGCTTAAGCGACTCCGCATGTTTTTGCCTCCCCTTCCGCTTCGCCTCCTTTCCCCCCCTCAACGTCGCTTTCGACGACGACAAAGCCCATTACCATGTCGCGCGCCTTCTGCGTTCCCGCCATCTTCTTCCTCTTCGCCGCCTTTGTTCTGCTCTTCATCGTTTCCATCTCGCTTCCCTACCTCACCGCAATGGACATCACCCGCGTGCACACAAACGGCACAGTCGAGGTGACCGGTGACCAACAACTGTCACAACTCAGAGTGAGTTAACCCCATTGGTCTGCTTGGCTCAGTTGCTGATGCGCCTGTTGCCCTAGTTGGGTATTTGGTAGGCCGTCTCCCTAATTCACGCAGTGTTATATCCTTATCCGTGCTTAGGAGTTACTGCTACACCGCACTCAACGGAAACGTGGTCTGCAGCGAAACCGGTTTGTCCTTGACCAGCCTGTCGCCGACTTGTTGCTCATATCCATACTCACAGGTCACGGTTATTCGCTGTCCCTCCAAAACAGCGCGAACAACACCGTCTACATTGGCTCCTCGTGGACCCTCGGTCTCGCTGTCCATCCCGTTGGTGTGTTGTTCACTTTGCTCCACCCGTCTCCGTCGGTTCTGACCACGTGTTGTTGCCTTTGTCTTTGACGTTGCTCGATATAGCGTGCGGCGTTTCCTTTATCGCGTTGCTCCTCTCGTTCTCGCAACATATTACGGTCACGCTCCTCGCCTCTCTTGTCTCCTTCCTCGCCGCTATCTTGGCCCTCATCTCGTTCGCCATCGACATTGCCCTTTATGCCTACTTTAAAAATCAAATGGGCGACCTCGGTTTCGGCGGCAACACTATCACTGGACCAGGTATGTTGTTACTGTTCGCGGTCTGCGGTCATGTGCTGACGCGCTTTGTCAAAGGCTTTTGGCTCACCTTCACTTCGATGATCCTCCTTGTCTTGGCCGGTTTCACCGTGTGTTGTGGTCGCAGGCGGGACCGCATGGCTACCGCAATAGATTCCGCGCCAAGCCCTGGTAGCAAGCGTAACTTTTTCACCAAATTCCGCCGAAACTGAGTTGGAGTGGGAAAGTGCCCCTGCCTGACAGGTAGTAAGGACTGTCTATCCAAAGAATACTTGGACCCCCGATCCTGCGACACTTTTTCTTGTTTGGAGACCCCATTCATACCTGTAGTCGGTACCAATGAGTACGATTTATCACGATATCTACTTGGATCTACATATGGCCCTGTCTTTGTCGTCGTTCTCGACGCTGGTTTCGGACCCTGCTTACTTGACGAGCTGTTAATACATTTTTTTTTGTTTAGCTTGGCACATGGTATAGCCGAGCGTGAACGACGTTGCTAATGCCATGCGTCAGGGAAGCTGTCATGCGATCCCTGAGGCCTGAGGTCTGAGTCGTTGCCATTGGCAGTGTCTCGGGGTGTCATCTTCGCATCTTTCTGAAGAGTCCGAGCGACCCAACCGCGGATGCAGGAACTTACGGACAATAGAAGAGAGTCGACTCAGAGAGACAACGTTTCATCTTGTCATGGCACAGCCACAAGATAGATGCCATGAAGTACCGGATCCGCGATACGCCGAGACGTGATTGCAGGTATCACCGTGCACGATCGGAGCGCCTTGACGTGCGGCGCGCGCGGACCCGTCGGTGTAGAGAGTCTACTAGGGACAGGGGATGCTCCTGCCGTGGACAGCGCCCTGGAACACTATTTCATCGTCCTGGCCACTAACGGGTTTGCTACGTGCGCCCCACACACTGGCACCCGTTCTTATCCTCTTTCCAGCTTCCATTCTTCCCAGATCTCGAGTTGCTTCAAGCTCTCATATTCTTCACAGGTCGAGTCATTTTGCTGTCAACGACTCGTGGGGAACGGGAAGCGTCTCCAGCAATGGTCCTAACATTCTTTTCAACTGACCAGAACCCTACTGACATAACCCCAGTCCATAGAACATGTCGAATATTGGTCTCGAGAGGGAGATCTAGGTGCTCAAGGAGTTAAGAATCCTCATCGCCCACCGTCTCCGAGTAGCAGCTTGCACAACCAGTGTCAACCACCCACCATTTTTGGATTGGTCTTTGCTCGCCTCTGCGAACGAATGAACACTGGCAAGGATCATCTGACACGACTGTTTGCATCTTATTTTTTGGTTTCACATTCTCGTTTTTTATACCCTGACACGCACGCAGAACTTCTTGTTATAGATGTCAGCACATGGCCGCTACTACACCGTTACCTACGCCTTGGGTATGATTAAAAGAGAAGTCGATGATCTTTTTCGGATCTTGCGACAGGTCGTATTAGATATCGCGAACGCACCCTCGGAGGAAACAAGTTGAAAATTCCAGGTCGACCGGACGCCGCGGCGCTCTGACGACGCTTAGCGTGTACTCCAAGTATCGAAATATCAACAACTAATGTTGTATCGGAAAGACTGAGGGATTATCAATCATTACCAAGACCACCCATCCATCCAAGTGGGGTGTACCTGTTCGAAGTACCAGGGAGCAGAAAACGATGTCATGCGGTGGAGACAACCCTAGCACCCGTAGGAACGGGTTGGGTGTAACACCAAGGTATAAGTGCGCAAGCTGGAGAATACCGTAGCACTACACAGGGTAATTCGGCGCGGGAGAACCTGTTCATGAAGGGTGAAAGCATGGTGTTCAGTTTATCCACGGGACACACATAAATCGGGTGTCGCTCTTTCAACGAGATGAAGGTCCTACTGTTCATCGATATCAGAATACGTTGTCCTTTAGTACCTTACAGTCAAGCATCATACATCCTCGGGCGGCACCAATTGATATCAGGTCGTGGAGTTTAGGCCTCAGGGAACCTCAGTACACTCGTGATTCATCGGTCAGTATAAAAAAAGGACCTGATAGTGTAGCAGAGACCCGTTTACCCTAAAACTCGTCCGTCTGATGAGGCTGAATGGATCCCGAGCGGAGCTGCTCAGCAGCTCTGCACGAGCCAGCTGGCTCTAGAAACGACTCAATACAGTTTGCAGGGACCAAGTCAACAACTTAATGATATGTATTGAGACTGAGCTTCATCTGTCGTTCGTGGCTGCGATTCTTCTTGCTTGGCGCGGCTGTGAAGACAATCTTGTCCACGGTATCGTTGTGACGGGGGTATCAATGATTGACGTCCAACTTTTCCATTACAACGGTTTGCATTTTTCTGCATTCAATTGAAAACCCCTGTAAGTATAATGAGCCTGAGGATCTGCGAGTTGGAATAGAGCTAAGCACTATGTCAGGAACCCTATTTTACTTCACTTAATCACACTCTCACGCACTAACCTTCATTTCACACACACTGTTACTTTAGTTCACGCACACGACCACATGTCTTATGCATGTCCTGGTCTGTGCACAGTCTCTGTAAGTATATAAGACGAGTAGTTACCCACCTGTATTTCTTCATCTTTGGAATTGTCATTCATCATTCTCATTAGCTCACTTTGAGTGATTGAGTCTGAGTCCTGATACACTAGCGCGACTGAGGATTTGGTTGACATTTGGTCTCGTTAGAAGAGTAGGAACGACTGTCTTCCTACCTAAGGCCTAAGGGACTACCTACAGGAGACTAATTTGGTCCAGTTTGTCAAAGAAACAGCACATCCTACCGTGACACTACTACCACCATGGCAACCACTGATGGTGACCCCAATAAGAGTTCGCCAGCATTCGTCCATACTTCTGCATCATTACGCTATGCCGTTACACATGTGTTTCTTCCCGTCCAGCTCCCTGAAGAAAGCGACTATACCCCAGAGAACGATCATTTACTCGCTCGTGCGGTGTGCGCTGCTGCTCATGCTTATAGCACCCACGTTTGCGGAACCTCTGAGCAAGTCCAATGGAAACGGATCACAAGGATGTTAGACAACTTACAGGCTTCCGTCCAGTCAGAGCACATGGACAGTGACCAGGTCATCTCCCAGCTGCAGGGAATGCAAACAGGAAGCACGTTGGCAGTTTTTCCTTCCAGATGCTGGGTCATGCTGACGATCCCCAGATATCCTTGCATTTTGCATCCGGCGTCAAAATGCCGCAGTTATCTTCACGAAACGGGAAAACTCCACTCTGTGCGAAGCATTCGAGGTTTCCCCAAGCAACGCTACTGTAGAGATGACACCAGAGCCTCTGATATGCTCGTATCCTGGGTCGGCCGTCGAGACACCTAATGAGGTGTTTAACGACGGGGAGTTCCAATTAGAACTCGCCAATTTTCTCTCTCACCCCAGCGCTATCGACTCAGATTATCATCTACCTCCTTCCGGGCATCCACAATACATCGATACACTGCTCAATGCCATTTTACAAGACGTTGGTCGCGCTGATGACGTTTCTCATGTAACCAAAAGTACGACGCTGTTGACCAGCGCCTTGCATGGTGTCAGCCGCACTGCTGATGTTTCACGCATCATTAAACGTGTTCGCGACCATGTTGGTCGGTCGCGGGGGAGTAGTCTCTTTCTCGAGCCCTCTGACGAA
This sequence comes from Boletus rubescentipes, assembly GCA_038092775.1. Classification (NCBI taxonomy): domain Eukaryota; kingdom Fungi; phylum Basidiomycota; class Agaricomycetes; order Boletales; family Boletaceae; genus Boletus; species Boletus rubescentipes. The sequence continues at coordinate 11,165 of JBBPRA010000660.1, forward strand.
GTTGAGGAAGCTTGGCGGCGCTCGCCTCTTTGGCTTCTCATCAGGGTCGCAATTCGAGTGTCGGTTAATCGTTTTCTTGGACCTGCTTACTACAAACGATTCATGCTCTTCTTCATGTGCAACCTTGCAAGGGACGAAAGCAATACAAGTCTTTCCAGCGATCTGCTTCACTTGATGTCATGTAAAATTCTTCGACGTTTTGGAAAGCTTGACTCTTCTACCTCCCACTGGCCCTCCGAAATGGCGCTAGGGACATGGACTTGTCTTCGAAAGATCCTTGACGCCAGGTGGGAACAGTTGAACGCTCGCGTTTCCCCATTTCGGAATCCTTCCCAAGATGAACTCACCAGAGACACTCACCTCTCGCTCCTCGACAGTCAAGAATACATTCGCAACACTCTCGCAAATCTCGAGCCCCAACTACTCGGTGCTCCATTCCGTCCTAACCATTGTCGCCGCGGAACTATTGAAGATTTCTTGTCTTCGAATGCGACCTTTTTTGATGAAACATACCATGCGGACCCTGACGTTACTCTCTATGACGTCGAGCAATCGGTTGAGCAGGGGATTGACGACTGGATTGCCTGCGTCACGAATGTGGACGAGGCATGTATACAGCTCGAGACCTTGATGGATAAATACATGATGAAGGCTTATGAGCGGAGGTGGACAGATCCAAATCCAGAAGATATGTCCACTAGATTGTTGACAGGAATCGAGCTTTATATCGCGCTCGATAAGCTAGCTGTCAAGGAGATTCCCCTCCTCGTCGACTACCACCCTGAAATCCCCATTGCATTCCTGGAAAAACTGCTCCTGCGGAAGACAACAAGCCTTCATCGTCTTTCCTGTGCATACCAGTACCTCTCTGCGCGCCATGCTCAATCCCGCTCGGGATGGTCGGTATTTTCGGATGAATTCACCGAAGATAGTTTCCCTGTCCGTTATTATGACCATTCACCACATCTTCAGCAGCTCAAAGCTCGCGTCGAGCAAGACACAATGAAAGAGCGCGCTGAGCAGGCACTGGCAGGCCCGCAGCTGGAAGGTGCCAGTCTAGGAGATATCTATGATGGATACCAACGATACCAACAGCATTTACCCGAGCCGACTCGGAAACTACCAGAAGTCCAGTCATCGCTGCCTGCCCTGTCGTTACATGCAAAAGTCGTCGTATTCGAGCTGCAATGCCCAACGTGTATTCGTGCCTGGCGTTCCGCTGTGCCCCGCATTCTACATAATTTCCGTGGCCGCGCTTTTGATTCTTACATGCTCATCGAGAACAATCTACCTGCGGGTGTTCCTGCATTGCGGCCTTACTTTATCAACCGCCAAGGATCACCGCTGCGCTTCCAGGTCCATTTTGCCTATTTTTATCCGGAATATACCTGGAGTGACCCAATACTACGTTATGTTGTTCAAGAGCCCGAGTTGGTAGAACCTATGCGAGAGGATTGGTTCCTGTCCGAACACACCCAAGAGGATCGTCTCTGGCACTGGAGGCAAGGAAGGATCATCCAAGACAAGGAGCTTTCGTGGAAGCTCAGATATGACCTTGATTGTCAAAGTTGTCCCTCTTGCAGAGACCTGGCAGAATATGTGGATTTTACCTCTCACACATCCAACGACGTCCTGTCTGCTCAGGCGGATTGTCCTGCGGATCTCTCCCTCGATGAATTTATTATGTATGCTCAATTGCGGAGCGGCGGCTCACTCCAATGGCTCAACCTCTTGCAGGGGTTGCGCAGCAGAACTCTCAACCTCCGTCGTCATCAAGTGCATTTCCTCGTTGCCCACGCGGCCTTTCAAGTCGGCCCGCTCGATTTGGATACAGGGGCCTGGATTTGGCACCAAGAGCTCCAAGACTCGTGCTTTTGCAATGCCCTTCTGGATGAGCTTGACAGCTTGATTGTGGATGTCGGGGCTCGTTCCATCGACGGAGTGCTGATGAGCACCATTTCTCTGCTGCTCACTCGGGTGCTTTCATCAAGCCCCGGCGAAGGGGTCTCAAACCGAGTCATCACACTTCTTCGGAGCGTACGCAAGAAGTCGTTCGGTTGGGTGCAGGACTTATCGTATGACCTTGCGCAGGCACCTACGAACGAAGAACGTATAAATCTCTTGATGAACATGGCTGTCACTTGCCGAAGCACGTTTGACAGTGACCCTGCCACCCTTCGCAAACTCTTCCATTCTGCAGAGGATGTCGACGCTCTACTTTCTTGTGCCTTCTTTATTCATGCGCTTCGCCCCAAAGGTGGGTCTAATTCCTAGATGTTAATTGTTCTCAGCGCTTAGCTAATATCTACTCTTCAGACATCCGTGACCATTATTCCCGACTACTCTTTGAACGTGACCGTCGTCTCTCTCCCACTCTCGAAGGGATCTCGAGGGATCTAATTCTTGCCGATGTATCAGACTATGGTATTGACCTTGCAGCTGGCAAGATTTTTGTGAGCTATCGGCCAGGTACACAAAGATGGGAGGGATTACAGTATCCAAATTCTCGCTGGCTTGGATGCAAAACCGAAGTGACTGCGGACCAACCCTCGCAAACAGTGCATATTAACCTGCTCGATGGGGCGCTTCGAGTGAACGGTCAACTGTTAGGTGGATTGCCGTATGAAGTTAGGGAAATCTTTCGTGACGTGTGTATATGCTGCGATTTCTGATGCGAATGCGCGTTCCTAACCATCATTTGCAGCAAGGCTTCTTTTTCGTTCCGTCCAATCTCCCAGGAATGGATTTCACGACCCGCCCTATTATATCCAACCACAAGGTAACTACCCACACTCAGGACGTGATCATGATGGTTTAAATGCTTCTCAGGTGCACTTTTCATTAAGAGATGACAATTTGGTAGTTCGAGCGCAATGCAATCAAACGAATGATATTCTTGCGCTGATTCCTTCCAGCAAACTTCGAGGAGACCTTCCGCCAGCCCTTGTCGATGGTCATGTACATTGGTTGAATTTAACCACAAGGATCATCGAGATACGTCCTGTCGAACAACTCTGGGAACACTCTTCGGACAACTGGATGATTCATTGTGCCTCTGGACAATACCGCATGTATAGGGGTTGTGAGACCCTTGTGGACATCCGTAGCCCAACCTGGGCAATGGTTTTCGAATGTTTCAAGTGTCTCTGCAATGTCGACAGAACAAGATGGATCCGCGCAGCCTTCAATGATGGATACGAATACTTGCAGAGCCAATCTAGAAATATCCTGATCACCGCGTTCCGGATCCAATCGTCCCAATCTGCATCGATGCAGCGGTTGTCTGTCACTTTGCCGCACTACAGTTTGTCCTTTAATGTCAATGAAAGGCAAGAGCTTGAATCCCGCGACTTCAAGGACATGGTTTACGACGAGAATCAATGTCTTGGTACATTAATTGGTTTAGAGAACCTCCTCGTTCTTCGGCCGAAAACCCGTGCTATGGGGCCCCCTGTTCCAGATGCGCTTATCCCCAGATGTTTCATCGTACCAAATGGCTTCCCCAAATCACACCACGATCATCAGATTCGGATCAACGCGATTGACCCGGACTTTTTCTTTGGGTCCAACGAACCATTTTATTACGTCTACGAGGTTGATACCGAACTGGGTTGCTTGGTAGGGAATGGGAGCCTGAAGAGCACGCGATACCTGGCTTATTTACATGCCGCGACTAGCTGCCATCGGCCTGACCCACTGACATGCAAAATGGGTGCTCAGGCAGCGCTCGATCTTCTCGAGTCGGCTGGGTGTCGGTCATTCATGAAACTCAAAGCTTTCGATAGCGGCGACGGTTGGACTTCAATTCAGTATCCCCAAATTAACGCTGCGTACAGGGAAATCCAGGCTAGATATTACTGGAATTATCATGATTCCCGTCACGTCGATGCTATCACAGCAATGGAGAAGCATGGCGCGCAACGGGCTTCATATCTATTCCTTTCGAATGCTGCTCCACCAATTTCCCTAGAAGATGACGGTGAGAGCAAGTATTTGACCACACGCATCGCCGCTAACTTGGACTAGCCACGCTTCCACGCCCGATCCGACCCCTACGATACATGTTCGGCAAGCATCCATCTTGGCAGATCCCACTCGAGCAGCTGTTTTCCTGCCGAATAGTGCCACAACTGCTGCCGCCTAGCACGTTACTTGACGACAGTCACAAGACCTCGTCTGATGGTAACATTTCATTGGATCGATTACTTTCATCCCTTCGGACGGACTCCTTGTTTCAGCAGGAATATCTCGCTCGCCTGGACGCCAGTGTGCAATGTGTTCGCGCGGAGTCTCAGACGACTTGCCAAGCGCTTGGTGAGAATCTTATCGAGGTACTTAAGAAACACTACGTGCAGTGCAGATCCGACTACTTTGGTTCTCTGGAAATCCTGAGGAAGAATCTAGGCCCAACAAGCGATCCGGATGAACAAGCCCTCGATCGATATGGTCAGTGGCCGCAGATTACTGCAAATGTCCTCTTGCGATATCTTGCGTCCACCTCACCCATTGACATCCCTCGGGACTGGAAGAAATGCTTAATATCATTCGCCTTACTCCTTTTGGAGCTTCAGCGTGCCAGGAGATTGCTTCGATTTGCTCTGGACGGCATTGAAGGAGAGTTTTCGAAAGAATTGGAAAACGAGGGATGTCACGGGTGGGATCCTGTGGAGTATCCAGATTGGCTCTTAATCCAAGTAGGTTGTTTTCTGTCCGAGTGCCCGTCTCTACTAACACCACTCTTTGTCTTTGTCAGATCCAAGGAAACTTCCTCATTCGTCGCGCCCAGGTAGAAACTGCGATGGAGATGATATCCCCACAATCTGGGGAAAACGCTGTAATGCAGGTCAACATGGGTGAAGGGAAATCATCCGTGATCATCCCCA
>JBBPRA010000661.1:0-16004 GCA_038092775.1 Boletus rubescentipes
CCAAAATCACGGCGGGAAAAGGGAAAAGGGGGGGTCTGACGCAGGCTTGGCTGAGTTCCTTATGGAACAGAAAGTGAACGACGGTTCGCCGTGAAAAAGTCGCAAAAGGGGCGGCCCGAAAATTCCGATCAACGTCGTTTCCGGTATCCGACGCCTCACTCTTCTTAGCCTTCCGATTCAAGTTTAGTTGCCTCCATAACTCGTTATTCGTTCAGACCCCCGTACAGTTGAAGTCGAAACCAACTCTTCAAGCGCCTTTCGCACTAGGAACGCAATGACATCCAATCATTGACCAAAGCACCTGCGTTCATGTAATTGGAACCATGGGACCTTTCTCCTGTGCGTGCTAATTACAAGACGGCTCCTTGAAGACTCAGACCATATATCCTTCACCCACCGCGTAGGATGAAAAGGGTCTACTTGGATAGAGGGCGCCATTGACAAAATCATTTGTGGTCATCCCGAATAAGCCCCCATCGCCGTGATTACACGACAACTCCCTGGCGCCTACTGGCCACGGTGATTACTATTAGCATACCCCAACAGCCTGCGTCATCTGACCGATCGTCACTATAGATGGATGTTGTCAGCCCGGTACAAAGATGCTACGTACGGATGCTCGACGGAGCAGGTTATATAAATTGATAGGGATGGATGACATGGTCACTTTTTTTTTCCGTTTTACAACGTTTCCAGCGGTCTCGGGTGAATTGCTCCGCGAGCAAGCAAGTGGGCGCTGATTTGAACGTATACAGTGGAGACGGCCAAGGGACGATGACTGGCTCGAGGCCTGACTCTGGCTGACGACTATGACACGACGTGCTCTATCTACTCCGACTCCGCTCCTACCACAGGCTGCTGACTAAGCAGCCTGTACGTCAACGCTCAACCCTCCGCTAGGGGCCCCTACTCCAACAGCCAGCATTGACCACTCTGAAACATCGCACGCTGGTCGGTATCCCACCGCGCCAGACGCGGGCCAGTTAATAGTTAGTTCTCCGCCCTTATACCCAATGCATACATACTCGACTTCATCAGGGATGGCGAGGCCATCATCATGTCGGTAAAAGGATGTGCGATCTGTGCCACGTCGTGTCGCTCGGGGCGAGCTCAAATCAAGTACGAAGCTTTGAAAGCTGTGGTAAGAGAATAGAAGGGCAGCATCTGACATTATATGCTGTCGCGATCAGATATCGTTGCAACGCCATCGAGCTCACCTTTCATTCTGGTTGGCTCCAACTTGGCCGACAGACAAGATTTGTCTCACACCGCAGAACCTAGCCTGTTGAAATCTGGATCATATATGGGAATACATAGAAACATTGGATACGTTCGGATGTCGAACACGATATACTAGTACAGGACGAAGGGAAGCAGTGAACCATGTGTCATAAATGGTCGTGTCAATTGTCCTTGACTTGGAGATACGACTCTTCCGAATTGCTCACGTCCTGTTTCCCCAAGAGGCGTGATTGTTCTTCTGTCAGTAGGACAATGTCGTGCTTCAAAAGCTTGAACGAGCCACCCTTTGGAAATCCGCGTTTACGAGCCTCCTCTTCATTGTCTACTTGTTCCAATTTCTGTCCGGGCGAAAACTATCGTGACCAACAGGAAAGCTTTTGGAGAAACGTGAAGCATACCACGACAAGCGACTGCTTGACTCCAAACACGGGATCACTCGTAAGGTAATCACAGCCATCTGGATAGAAAGACGTAACAAGCTTGCGATAACCAGGGGCCTTCACCATTATATGTAAGTGGCTTGGACGCATGTTGTGACGCCCTTGAGAGATGAAGAGTTCCCCAACGGGTCCCTGCAGCCAATAAGAATTCGTTACAACTCGGAAATCCAAATAGAATACGCACGTCAACTGTAATGGGATAAGCGGGGGGGACAATAGCACGATACCCAAAGCTCCCATCCTTTCCGGTGTGCAATCGCCCACGGCAGTCAGGGTGGGCCCTATCAGCGTATTCCAAGTCGTAGAACCCTGGGGACGATGAGCACATAGTGGCAGAAGTGAGAGCCGCCACATACCGTTACCATCTGCTTCCCATGTGTCAATGATAGCATCTGCGATGGGCTCGCCCGTTGTTGTCAGAACCCGGCCCTCGACGTACATGTATTCTCCTTTGCCCTCGGATGCGATCGACCCACCAAGTTCGACTGGGGAGCGTAGTCAGAACGGCGGTGTTTGTATAAACATGCGCCAAAACTCACTGTCCTCAGCATCCTCGGTGTGGAAAGGGCCCAAGATGCTACTCTCCGTCGCACCATCAACGACGGGGTTGTTGAGACAGCCGACCAAGGCCGTCACCCCAAACACGGAGGACAGGAGGGCCATCTCCTGTCGCACAGGTGTGCACGTCTGGCCAACGCGAGTCAAGAACTGGATGGCGGCCATCCATTCTTCCGTGGAGAGGCTATGTATCAGACAGTTGGAGTTTGGCGCCCTAACTCTACAAGCGAAGTGACGCACTTTGTCTCCCTGATGAAGGCATGCAGGTGCTTGACAAGGTGTTGGTATATGAATTTGAGTCGTCTGGATGGCACTGAGCGAGGTATAGAATGGAGACGAGATTAGTTACGGGTTGGGCGTCTGTCCGACCAACAACAAGAGGTTCGCTGTTATGATTTCAGGGCTATCTGGCAGCTAGCGACATCAAAGTGAGCAGAGCGACCGTTTAGTGGTTTGAAAGAGCGAACCGGTAGAGGAAAGCTGGGTAGAGGTATTCCATTAGAGACGGCGGGCTTGACAGTCCGACTGGAATCAGTCATCTTGAACGGCTGCGGTGAAAGTACGTTTTAGAACGAGTCGATTTATACCCGCAAGGTTGCGGCCACTCACAAGTCCGATCCGACCGACATCCCGGGCGCACGACGCCCGTTAGTCTCGTTTCGACGCAGAGTCTAGGATACGAGCTCAGGCCTTGGAGTGGGACATTGGTTGTCAACCCCTCCTCAAGTCGGAAGCAAAACCCTCGTGTTGTTCCTGGTTTGTGTCGCAGAGACCAACATTTGCTCCCTCAGCTCCCGGGATCTCTGCTACCGTGCAATACAACCCGGCTGTGCTTTCCGACGGGCCTGAAAATGCGCATGATCGTCGAATACGAAATATGAATATGTAGAGGGAGTGGTGATCGGATCAAGAACTAACGCGGCGGCGCAAGCGGCGGCATTTCAAGTTGGTCTGACACCACCAACTCATCCCCAACAGCTGTCGTCCTGATGGGTCGCCGGGCGCCGCCGTGCTACCACTTGCGTTCTTAGGTTTCACGAGTTCTTGACCCGGTACACATCCCATTTGTATGGAACACCAGAAGAGGTCTATTCTCGAACCATGACCACGATTGCCGTCAAGCGTCCACAGCGGACTGTAGTCAACGGTAAGTACTCTATCCGAACGCCCGCTTTTTCTGATAAACTGCATGTCTTCGTGAGCTCCTGGTCGCTGAAAAGCTCTTTCTGGACTCTGGCATCACTTCATTTCGCTCGGTGCGGTGCTCCATATTTCCTCCACGACGACATCCTCGCCCGGGTATCGTGTTCCTCAGAATCTTCCCGGGGAGGCGTGCACAGGCTGGGACATTCAATATAAGAAATTGGTACACGCGCTGCGTCCCTTGGTGCAACGGCTACGACGACCACACGCAGGATGTCTGGATCGGGCATCGATATTCGACCACGAGGAAGAGCTTTCTTTCTCACCTTCTTTTGCGAGAGAAGTAGGAAGATAGCACGCCCACTCATATATACTGCTACGTCGCTTGTGCTATAATAGGCACGGGTTGCAAGCTAGCATCCCATCCCCTTCTGTGAGTGAGTTTGGCTGTTACTAAAATGATTTGGCTGACTTCGTTGCGATCCTAGGTCCAGGGTCGGCCTTGCTGACAACACGACGAGTGTGCAAGCTAGAACTCTCGAGTACACGGACCCATGGATTAATCCTACACCTATCAGGAACGGGACAGCCCTCGGCCAAGCTCATGGCCCTGCGAGATTGCGGTCAAGACCCACCATTTTTTGGTGATAACTTTGGGTGTATTGTATACCCGTAGCATCGAGGAATATGAATAATATACCGGTTTTTGCAACAGTCCTCTGCCCCGTTCATCAGAAGACGTTCGTAGCATGAAACTAAGTTACATGCGCTCATGAGACAATCTCGACATCTCGTAAAGCAAGCTCATCAGACAAAACGTATATCTGAAAGCTGAATCGCTATTCAAAGGAACCCCATCCTCTATTATCGACACCCGACACCGGTTGCAAAACAACGGCTTCATTCAAACCCGACTCATACCATCCCCCAAGGCTTCGAGTTGAATTCCCTCCGATTCGCCTGCCTCCCTCTCCACAACCGAATCTTGTCCTGGTGCGACATCTGCGAATGCAATTGCAGACACGGCCGCATTTTGACTGACAATGGTTTGCGAGAAAATGGCGAAACCAGTGTCAATCCCTTGGAAGCGACCACGAAGATCACGATCATACAGCTCTCGAATGTTGATGATGAACCGAGGCGCCATGGGACATACAGTGATGTAACAAAACATGAACAGAAAAACCATTGAGGTGTTGTCCGCTAAGGGTGTGCTTTGTATCATGGCAGTGATGTTGAAAAATACAATCCTAGAAATTCATGAGCAAACAGCTGAGTGGTTAGCTTTTCTATTGCTTTTCAAGAGTTTAACAGGTGGTGGGGGTAATGGAGGTAGAAAGTGGAGTAGGAAAATTGCAACATACACAAGGAAATAAAGAACCCCATCTTTTCCAAGTTGTTGGATGTACTTGTTAGGTTGCCACTGCCTGGTTATACTGAACATCTGAATTGACTGCTTCAAGGTTTGGGTGACTGCAAGAAGCAAAAGTGCACCACTGAGAACAAAACGAGGAATTAATTGCATCACCGGGGATACAGCAATGCTCCATGAGCTATTGCAAAAAGAGGAATTGAGAACTTGGGAAACTGTAACTAGAAAACATGGGGGGTTGTAAGTACAGAATCACTTGAATAAGAATGTGTTGACATGTGATTCAGATCAAGACATACCTGAGAGGTAGGTGTTAGGAGTGTCATAGATGCCAACAAAAACAAAGGAAGTGACAACTTGTGGCACAAAAAGGAACAGAAGGATTGAGAGGACCCATTTGGATTGATTCCACATTGCATACACCCATAGAATCATTACCACTATAGATGGAATCAGCTATGAACAATGGAATTGAGAAATATAGTAATTTACAATCAGCAGTAGTAAAGAAGACTGGAAATCCCCAGTAAATCACTTGAGTAACTGCAGTGCCTTTGAAATGCTTATGAGTTATACTGGTATTGTGGAAGGTAATAAACCACTTACACCTATGAAATCATCATTGATGTCATTTGCACACATGATTTGAATACACACATCTATCAAACCATATTGATTAATAACAGACAAGATACAAAGCAAAATAAACTGACTTCCACAGGACCAGGCAGAAAGGTACTACCAGCTATGAATCAAGCTAATTAGTTCATCCAACCTCAATTTAACCCTAAACATACCAAGGCCACCAAGACTTCAGCATGAATTCTTTGTCAGCTATCTCACTTACTATCAATAGTAGTAATCATAGACCCACATGGCATAGCATAGACCAAGATATCTGACCTATAGAACCATTAATTTGAAATGCATGCAATGGAAGGATTCATCTAGGCCACTGTACATACCAGAATAAAGATTGTAGAGACCCAGGTCCAGGGTTTGCACTGTAGTACAATCAGTCACTGTTTGTTTGATAACCATTGCTTCCTTACCCAGACATACTGTACCTTGAAACATCATCAACTCACAATGGGCTGTGGTGGACAAGAACAACATACCTCTTTGGCAAAGGTGAGAACTGTAGTTTCAGAGCCACAATGGTCATTTTAGTTTGACAGGAATGTTTGCATAAATGTGTCACTCACAGTAATCATATGTGACAGCAGTGACAATAATCACTGCATTCAAATTGGTCTATAAGATCTATCATCAACCAAAGTACAAATAACCATACAGGACACATAGTTGTTCAATTGGATAAACTCCAACACAGGCTGTAAATCAGATGACATGCCAGCTGCTTCACACTAGCAGGGATTGGGACCTGAAAGGAGGGAGGGTTTCCAGTGGTTTGGCTTTCGTTTCCCATGGCCGTTATATCATGTATCCGGTGAATTCAAGGTTCACCGACAGTAGTCAGCAAGATCCGTGCTTCAGCGCTGAGTGGAGCCATTAACAAATAATGTTGTAACCACGTGCACTGTTTACGCACCTCTGGATCACGCTCAAGAGCAGCCCAACCGTAAACGCGAAAACTATCGAGTGTGAACATTCGATACGTGACGAAGATTAGTGGTTACCAACCGATGTTAGTGGAGGCATTGGGGAAATGACGTGAAAAAACTACCCGTTGCCATTCTACCAGCGGTGATTTGGACTATGATGCCATCAAGGAACGTGAAATAATGACGTAACTTGTGGATGAGCGCCTCCGCATCAAGTCCGAGGTCATCAAAACCCGAGAGGCAAGCATTGGTCTGAGGGATCCAATCAGAATGAGACAACAGCCCTACGTTGCGACTCCCTATAGCAAGGTCTCTCCCAACTTGAAATATCCCGCTCATCTTCTCCATACCCTCCAGATATCCAAAGCAAAGCACATCGGCAAAATTGATTGGTACACTGAGACAGCTTGAGTTCTAAATGCGAAACTCGTCACATGAGTGGTACGTGCGTGTCCTTCCGAGACACAGCACTTCGTTCACGAACTAGTGAGCGTATCGTATTTTCTTCTCGAACAGCACGCTCACCTTCAACTTCGCCATTGGCAGTTTCATCAGGAACAGATTTAGGTCAACAAGCGGCCTATATTGGTACGGTAGAATGTCATTGAACCTCCCAACGTGAAACTGAGGCACCAAATTTGGCTCTTGTTCATCACGCCCGATCCATTGGAGCTCCTGACGGAACTTTTTGGAACTAGCGACGGCTAATGTGGATGGCTCAATACGAAAACGGAAGCAACATCGCGTAAATATTGGCGATCTTGGCCTTGTCTGAGTAGACGACGTACTAAGAAAGAAAGGCAAATCCTGTCGATCCAGACGACGCGATACCCAACCACTTCAGAGATACCGCGCATGACTAACGTCTACTGGGAGAGATTCCCCGTGAGGCCCCATGTTGTCGAAATGAACCGAAATAATGAGAAAACCTCGTGTTGCTGAAGTTGGAGCTCGAAACATTGCCTTTGGCGTAATACGCGACTTTGGGAACGATAAGGTGAACAACATATCCTCTTAGGTGGACCTTTAAAACTGTGCATGTATCCACGAAAAGTGATGTGTGGCGAGCTATGAAAGAGGGTATACGCTACTGACCATCAAATCAGGTAAACGATCGAAGCACCTGTCGCCCTCCGTCCTCTCTTCATCGTTCATGTCGCTGGCCCAGCAAGTAGCGTATCGACGAGATGTTTCAGCGCAAAACTCTTCCCGGAAGACTTTTTTCCATTGAAAACACCACCTTGACGAGTTTTTAGGAGGAAGCTAGCTTTTGTATTAGGGACAGGAACAACACACACCTTGGGTGGGATATACGACTGAAATGAGGTCTTGTATCACCCAGACAACAAAACGATGACCTTCTGGTTCTGGTGAATACATCCCATTTGTAGGTGCGGTAAGCAGCTAAGATGTTCAGTGTGCCCTCCCTGCCCGGGGATGAGACCTGAATGGCCGGCATTAATGCTTTACTGTAATCCCCCTTTGATCATCTCCCAAAGATATAACACATGCCTTGAAGCATATGATCCGCCGAGAGCACAGACGGTACTCCATGTACCACTTCCTATAGCTTGAAACGGCTCTGCCAAAAGTAGCGCGACGACATGACCCTTCCCGACGTGAGCTGGGCTCATGCAACAGATAGACAAACCGAGTTACCCTTATCCATCATCAGCTAGACTTGTAGAGAATAAAAAATCACAGACGCACCGAGAATGGATTACCACCACAGAAAACATCCGACGTGCTCTAGTGAACGGAGAGCCATCATAAAGTATGCATGGTGAATAGAACAGCTCGTCAGGAGGATGCAAGGTGACTGCGCTTCTCGTCGCCTGAAAATCGCGCGCACAGTTATTGAACGTGGTTGAAATGTGTGGTGGGAGTGGTGAGATATCAGTGACACGACATCTTGAACGTAAGTCTGAGTGAGCCTAAGCGGCACTAGTTATCCAAATCCCGTGCTGTTTATTACCTTCAATCTCCTTCAAGTTAGCCCGGTCTACGCCTACAGAATGTTCCGAGTCAATATTCTGGAGTACTAGATGACAAGTGTTCGATGTCAACGCGTCAACAGCGGTCCAAGTCCACGGTAGCACTCTATCCGACTCGGAACGCCCATTTCTCTAACAAGCTGTATTCCTCGTGAACCCCCGCTGGTCGCCGAAAGGCTCTTTCTGGCATTCACCCTTGGTGTGGATTGCTCTATATCTTCTCACAACGACGTATTGACATGATATCGCCTCTCAGACCAAGGCCCTTGCACGGCATTCACGCATGAAACCAATGCCAACGGTGAAGCGGAAAGCCATTTTGCGATGTACTATCCGACGCTGTCGGATGGCAGCTGGGTTGCACATCGTAAAGTTCGATACCGAAGCCAACCAGCCGGCCTCAACTCGCTCGGTGTCCTCCTGGGTGGGGTATGTAGATGACTGGTACACGCGCTCCTTACCGCAGCGACTCATCCATGCTGTGAGCCATTCTCGCATACCATTTCGGACTTTTCTGGCCTATGTCCAAGGCCGACCTTATCGATGAATGAACAAACACAGTTGGTACACGGATCCACTGATTGACGCCCTTCCTGATTGGAACGGGGCAGCCCTCAGCACGAACTCGTGGTCCTGCGAGGCTGTGGTTGAGACGCTCGCCTATTTCCAACTTGGCAAAAAGCAACATCGGATCACCAGATAGGGATTGGAGGAACAGCCCCGTTAAATTATTAAAGCGACCTGTCACACTGCCAGGACCCCTTTATCTGCAAACAGGGACACCCACATCAATCGCCGTGGTATCATGGCAGGACACTTCAGGAGCGATTTTGATCCTGGACTCTATAGTTGCCGTAACCGTGATAGGTGAACCTGAAGATGCAAATATGGCATTATTATGATTTCTTTGTCTTCTGACGCTTAGTGATTCCATAACTCGATGGCCGGTCACATGCTTGGTTTACGTCTCCTACTCCCATCCTCCCACAGTGTCGCAAGGTAGGGGATCAGACATGATATTACCTTGGATCGTAAATCTTCACTCCTTGACCCCTCTTCTTTCTCAACTGATACCATGATCGTGCTTTCGAAATCTCTAAAGTCTATTATAAGCACTCTCTTTATGCATTATGGACCGCCATTAACAATGTTCATCGCCGTCTGTGCCTTGGCCGGCTTGTCATATGGCCTCACGCTGGTTTACATTAATAACAATTTCGCGTTTCCAGTGAACTTGGACGATGCAACCTCCGTTTGGGGTGTGAGTGGAAAACCTGGAGTGAGTTGGCTCTCAACGCCACTTAGAAAGGTGCAACTCATCTTTGGAGTACGCAGGCTGTGTTGTTAGCGGCGTTTCACTGTACTCTCCTCTACCAAGCTGAGACTCGTTCGTCCCAATGCTCACAGGGTCGCGGACGTATTTTCTGTGGATATGATCGGCCAAACGTTGTCTGTATGCTTTTTTCCGTTCAATTGAAATGTGAATCGCAATCGTAACGATAACATTTTCATAGGTCCACTGGTCCCTTGCTGGAGGATGTGGACAGACGTATACACACGCGTCGAACGATAGCTGTTTGCAGAATCAATTCATGGAGGATTTAGCGCTCTACCTCAACGAGTAAGTGGCATGGTCACTTAGACATACCTTCCTTAGATAACTATCGTGTTAGGAATGCTACCTCAAATTGGAACACGACAGTGCCAATAGGCATCTTCAAAGTCTCGGCGATCAAGAATCCACCCGCTACGAGTTATATCAAAGGCAGGAAGTAGGTACCAATCTCGCCTCTCCACGACGCTCTCCCGACTGTTTACCGCTTCTTAGCATGGTCCCCCCCGAGGAATTTGATACTATCCTTGCCATTGACCCATTTCTTGCGTATACCAACGACAAGAAGGCGTCCACCTTGTACTACCCGTTTGATAAGTGGGTCCATCCCGTTCTTAATCTCGCATATTTGCTCAAGCACGATAGATTTAACAGTTTTGTGTCCCTACTTGCAATCAATCCCGCGGATAATTCAACAATCCCAATATCGGGCGTCATTGGATATGGAACCATCGTAGGCTGGAACGCATACGCCATCTTCTATGCAACAGCTGTTGGTCAAGAAATCCTGTATAGCATCAACCTCCTCGTTTGGCGTCAAGCGATGATAAGAGCTTTCGTGATTCTCCTTGCCGTTACAAACTGTAAGCAGTTTGAATTTCGCTTTAACCAGTGACGAGAGATTGACAACATATCACAGGGGCGTTATCTTTGGCAGTCATGTGGATGACGTGGCTAGTGCTTTTCAAAGTCCACATTGACAATGGCATCATCCTGGCGTCAACTGCTAGTAGGTGAAATCTTTCAGCACCAAGTTATCCTGCTGACCTTTGTAGTACTGTTTGCGATTCCTCAGATCAGAGGGAGCATGCCAGATGCTCCACCATTCGGTGCGTAAATCTGTTGAATCATCAAACTATTACTTATGTTTTATCCAGGCGCTTTCATCGGTAAGTCACCATCCTGTGAAACTCTGATCTTTGCATGACGATGACCCTTGATAGACATTGGTGGATACTTTCTCAACGTCTGTCTCGTCAGTGTCTGTGTATGTGACTTCTTCAGGTGCCGTCGTGTCAACTGACCACCATGAAATATAGACTTCCGTCCTTCTCTTCTCTCAGCTCAGGTACCGACCATTGACGTTAAATGCACCGCCGGAAACACCGCACCAAGAGGGGGAATCATGTCAGCCTGTCGACGACGATGAATGAGGTTCATGTAATCTCCCAAAATAATATATATGAACTTAGGGCGAGATTCATATCGTCCCCACGCAAGGGTCCCAGATCACGCTAATGATCATTTCATGGGTACACATGGGGATAAACAACATGCCGAGCGGGTGCCCCCTCGCTCAAGTTACGTATTGTGAATCTGCCAGCGCTACGCATAAATTATATACAGCCCCTGCTTATGGTGAGCTCAATCGATCTGCCTCCTGCTCAAGCGCTCATCCATAGGATGCGGACAAAGCCTTTCAGCCATGCGATGACCATCACCTTGGGGTTGATACAGCGTAGACCTACTAGACTCGCCATTCTCCTCTCCATTCTTGGGCTACTTACATTGGGAGTGACGTTCTCTCTAAACTACATTCGATCCAACTTTGTTGGCACATTCGGCCCTGCCACCGTTTATACCCATGTTAATGCCAGCACTTCGCCTGAGGGGGTAAGTCTTTCAAGAAGTACATACTTTTATTTGATGCTCAACTATCCGAGTACAGGTTGTCCTGTAAGATACGTCGCAAATCCCGCTTCGCGTATTGACCCGTTGTTAGTCTGGCAACTGTTTGGTCACTCGATCCAGACTCCGGAACGATGTCGGTGAGACCCCTGTCATCATCCGAGTCACGACAACGCTGAGTTCACTCTCGCCAGGCTTCTTGGTCGGTAATGGGCGGCTGTGGTGTAAACTACACGTTTGGGAGAAATGCATCGTGCATTCCGAATAGCCTGAGTGTCCCGATGAACCTCTATCTCAACGTGTGAGTGACAAAGTGCATCACTATCCATGTTTCCTTCTCATCCTACGTGCTAGAGCGCCGTCATCCGACTGGAATTCTAGTGATCCGGTTGGGTTCTATGACCCAACAACTATATCAAATCCCCAACCAGCATATTACTACCCTGGGAGACAGTAAGAATCGCCGATGGTTTCGCAGCAAGAGAGCTACCCACGCATATATCCAGATCAATACCCACAACTTCGTTCGAAACCATCTTGTCGATCGACCCATTCATCCCATATACACTGGACAAGACAACCACAACACTTTACTATCCATTTGACGCGTATGGTTTCTTGCATGCTCTGTCAATGAGTCTCACGTTCGGTTGATGCGCACCCTGGCAGCTTCAAAAGCTACGTGTCACTCGTAGCGATCAACCCAAATGATAATTCGACAATCCCCATCGTGTTCGCTGATTGTTTTGGAACGATTGTCAATTTTGAAGGGGGTGGTGAATTTAAACACCCACAGACACCCGAAGGCGATACCCAATACTCGCTTATACTTACGCTCCAACGACAACCTCAAGTGAAGGCTCTTGTCATTCTCCTCGTCTTGCTCTCCTGTTAGTGATGGGCATGATCTCAAGTAGAAAGTTGTTCTCATTTCTACTCGCAGGGACGATGACATTGGCGGTCCTTTGGATGACGATACTTGTCCTATTTCGTCAGCAGGTCCCCACTAGCCTACTCCTGACATCAACCACGAGTATGTTCACTGCCAGTAATTATCAGGCATTACTGTGACACGAGACGACCCACGTACAGTTTTGTTTGCTCTGCCGCAAATCCGAGCTAGTATGCCAGACGCACCGTCATTTGGTGAGTGCCAGTGGTGACCGGAACCTAATATCGTGCATATTACTAAATTCATATACAGGCGCGTTCATCGGTAGGCGCTGCGTTGTTTTCAGCATCCCTGTATCTCATTTCCAATAGACATTGGAGGCTATTTTATGAATGTCTGCTTGGTTAGCATCTGTGTACGTATGCTGTCTAATCGCATTCGAGAGACACTGCGTCACCAGCCTAACACCTCTCCAGACATCTATCCTCTTTTCCACCCAACTCCATCACCGAAGTCGATCCAAAAATCACTCTACAAATCGGGTCATGAAATACAGCCTGATTGATGCAAATTCGAAGGGAAGCGACGAATATTCGCTCCTTACTCTCCCATCGAGGAGTCACACAGTCTAGTCCGTAGAATGTTTGACGATTTCCATGCCTTCACAGGTTCGGGCGTTTGTAAATGTAACCTTTGACCCAAACGAGCATATCGACGGTCCCAAGAAATTGCATTCTGTGTGGCGTGCTATCATATTATGAAGCCAAAGCTCATCGACTCATCTCCCCAGTTCGAGCTGAGGTCATCCTAACAGGCAAAGATACACTCGTCGCAAAGATACGCAAGCGTGTCATCTTCAGTACTGCAACCTCTCAGATCGTGTATCTAAAACCTGCTCTTCGATCCCCCATAGGTGCTGTATCTTCTTCATTCTTGCCATCCTCCTTCGTGACTCGTTCCAGCGATTCGGCATGATCTCTGGTTGCGTTGATCCGTTTATATGCAAGGACCGTCAAAGGCACTGTGACGAGTCCAAAGCCGAGGAACATGATTTCCAAGCCATCTGGAATTGACAGTCAGTTAGCTAGTCCGGAAAACCGAGTCGATCGACCTACGTCCGAGTAAATAACGCGGTTCGTCTTGGCTCCGATAAATATTGCAGGCGACTGCGCCACCCAGGTTTCCCACGCCAATCTGTATCGCCATGCCTACGGCACGCTTATATCGTCCCTCGAGATTGCTGGCAAGCCTGTCGGGTGTCATCAGCTTCTCTCAGCACCTTGCATTTCTAGGCTCACGCACCAGGTGATCGATCCAGGAAAGCCGGCGTAGCTCCCAATGACGCACAAAAAAGTTCCAAAGTACTTGACGCCCGATGGGGCATTCGAGATATTGATCACATATCCCGTCAGTGCGATTAACTGGCAAGCGAACACAAACGGAGAGCGGACTTGAAGCTTGTCCGAAAAGTGTGCGAATGTCAACAACGCGACGGCTATACCGGCGTGGGACGCTGAACACAACGTCGAACCCTAACATGGCTTTCACTCACTAGCAAGTATATACGGCGGGACCGTGAGTAATTGACTGATTGAGGTAGTGTATCCGAAACTACAGGATGGTCAGCGGAGTACGTTCGGTCCGGGTGTAAGGACGCAACCTGTGAATGATGGTCCTGCAACTTCGTCAGCGATCGCCATCATCATTCAAGTTAACACTCACGGTAAAAAATATGTGATGCCATACACTAAAGGGACAGGTCACTATACGTCACATGGATTGCCGGAATGCCTACCAGGTGTCACGACGGAGAGCTCGACAACAGATAGTGCCCACACCTGCCAATCAGTGCACGCCGCCCAAACTTGCTTGGAAATATGGCGTTCTTCGTCTTGTGCAGCGTGTTTTACTATGCCAGATGTGCATATTAGGCGAGAAAGCAGGGGAGACACCATGCCTAATTGATACGCACCTCGTCTTTGGATGATGAACGAACGCTCCCTCTCTGTCAGGAACTTTGCACTGGAGGGATAGTCGACCATGACTGGTGTATATCAGGATTTTTTTTCACCGAACATAAAGAAACGTTGTCAAGCTCACCAACGACAGCAATCAGCGCCACTATTACAGTTGCGAGACCCTCCAATATCTGCAGGGAATCTCGCATCAAGAGAACATGTCACTACACAAGAGAACGTACAAATATCCAAGACCACCCTTCGAGCCCACCATCACCATTCATGAAGTTGATGGCATACGCCAAAAGCCCCGAGAATGCGCCTAAATTAGTTCAGTACGCTATGTATGAACAAGAAAAAGAGCTAGTGGACTACCGGCCAAAGTGGCAGCCCCAGAAAAGAGCGCAATACGGTATTGGTACATGTACCTGGGGTACCACATCGTAAGGCTATAGATGATCAGTTTCAATAACATAGTAGATGATGCCGCGTGACGTACTAGTACGCGATCCCTGGATAAAAGCCGGATTCCGCCACTCCGAGGCATACACGCACCCCAACAAGCTGGGGATAGCTGCGAGAATCAGCATGGGCTACCAAAGGACAGTGCTGGACTCACGTCTTGACGAAACCCATGAACGTCCTGTGAGACGATGGAAGTGAGGCATTGGCTACGTCCAACGAGATAGCTGTATATTCACATTGAGATACCCCACAAGAGCTGAAACTAACGGTGAACTATGCAGTGAATCAAAAACTGTTGTTGCACTGACCATGATCAATGGAATCCATCTTGTATCCGTCAAGGTCATACTTCCGACACTATCCCTGAACAAATTTAGCGCTCACCTCGAGGGCCGCAAGAATTGGAGCACGAGACTTGAAGACAAGCAACCCCAATTACTTAGAAGCTGAAAACCGTGCATTGCGCAGAATACCTACTTCGAGGGAAACTCCAAGATAGCGTACGGCTAAAGAAAGAAAGGTCTGTCACGGTCGCAGGCTGGGTCCGGGTTTTGGAGACTTACAATCATAAACATTGTCTATATAACCACGCTTTAACGATCTGTCATGATGCACATCCGCCATCTCACTTACCAAAGCTATGTTGTACTTGTCTCCGGTGAGCTGGAGTTGGGTCATGAGACCATCGAGTTTGGCGTTTCCTAGGAGGGTGGTTCAAAAAACTAGAAAAGCTTGGCGTGACAGCGTTTATGTTCGCACCGATGTTTCCTAAACATAAACATAAGATAAAGGCGTACAAGGCATTCTGCTGAGAATACATACCTCGGTCCATGAACGAAAGTAAATATATGACAGTGATGATGGGGATAATTCGCAGGTCAATACGACGCCAGATCCTCTTTTCTTCCGTCGCAGTGAGATTCATAGAGCATGCAGAGTCTTCGGCAGGCTCTACATCGCACTGCACGTCATCCTTGGGTGTGCTCGTGTCAGTACCATGTTTACCGGACTGCATTGAACCTGCCAAGCCGCCAAACTTCATAGCTGACATGCACTTGGGTTTCCTTTGAGATGATGGTCAGAGCTTAAGAGGATCCAAAGTGCCTAATGGAACGACACGCGCCTTCTCGTAAG
>JBBPRA010000662.1:0-15937 GCA_038092775.1 Boletus rubescentipes
GGTATTCTCGACGAGGGAGAAGTGCCCGCGAGCAGGGTTGGTCTGGAAAATACGGAGGGTGATACTGTAAGACATGGTGGTGCTTGAACACAGCAGGTTTCAGTACAATCGTGATATAGAAACGAAGAAGAGACTAACTTGTTTAGCTGATGGTCTGTTGTGAAATCCTTTTCGAGCTGGGTGGTATTTGAGGATACATGGGGAGCCTTATATACCGACATGGGAGTCCAAATGGGGATGCCCATCCATAGTATTGACCTTCGGGTTGAGACGATCGCCTAGTTGACCTTAGATTTGGTATTGCCGTCTGACGTTCATCTCCGTCGTTTCGTAGTACCATTCGGTCCACGCCGATGGTTTTTGTCAATTAGTTTTCGCGAACCGCAGTGCTGGCTTGCCTTTCACCTTCTCTTGGCAGAATAATGGGGTCGTGATTGTGTGTTCATATCCGTCATCGCATAGCGCCGAGATGGGTTTGGAGTATCAGTATAATTCGGTTCCAGAATCAAGAAGTGATGCCTCATCCGGATGAGAGGAACTCTTGAAGAAGATTCGAATACACGGAGGTGGTCGTACGCTAGAATACATCAAGGACTCGGTCAAATATATCCAAAAGAATGGAAAGACTGAGATTTACTTCCGCTCCGCGGTTACCAACCCTGGGGCAGCAAATACAAAGTTGCGCTGTGGCTTGATCGAGTGAGATGCTCAGTGATCTGATACTTTACGAACTAAGTTTGATACTCCAGGCTGCGAAACCGTAACAATTTCATTGATCAGCTGACTCTCGTTGATAAGGCCTGGACCCACCTCGAAGAACTCGGAATTCACTCGTGTGGAGCAATTTGTTTCACTACAGAACGCCTCAAATCTAGGAGTATCACCTGTTCTGCTTGCATTTCCGCGCAGGCCAACTTTCGGCTCCCCCTGACCGAACAAAACTGTCAATGGCGCCATCGGTGCGCATTAACTGAGCAATCCAGACCAAGTCCGACAAGAACAATCTGATGCAAACCTGTCACACATCAGCACATTTTGTCAGCAAGAAGGCTACACCGGTGTTCATGGGCACAGGTTCCGGCCGTTCAGGGCATGGATTTATAACTGTGAGACGAAACTAGCCTGTAAAGGGCAGAGCGGAGATGATATTCACGGGTGGACAAAGGAATTAGAGGGGAAGAGATGAGAGTTATCATACCGAAAGAATGCAGTCTAGTTGCGAGCACTTGGCCGGTCACTCCGGCACTAGTACTGCCGAGATGCGGTCTGCGTATCATTAATATTGCAATTCAGTTCCAGAATCCACAGGGGGAGATCAATATCCAAACACCAGGAATACCTAAGGGTTCTAATAGGGATGAAAGACTCGGTCAGATATGTCCAAGTAAAGATGCTTTCATACCGCCCACCGTCACATTACTTGTGAGCACTCGGTCGGTCACTCCGGAACTGGTACTGCCGAGATGCGCTTTGCGTATCATTAATATTGTAATTCGGTTCCAGGATCCATAGGTGGAGATCAATATCCAAACCAGGAACACCTAAGGGTTCTAATATGGCAGTGGCCACGGTAGAATAGATGAAAGAGTCGGTCAGATACGTCCAAGTGAACATGCTTTCATACCGCCCACCGTCACATTACTTACACTGCAACAAATACGAAATGCCACCCCTGGGTCTACTCGGCAGACACCCTGATATCGAAGGCAGCTCACGTGATGAGTCCCCGTCTTCCAGGAGAGTGGCGCTCTCCCCCATCCTTTCGTGGACACCATGAGCATGAGAGCTCTGCGCCTTGTGCCGAGCGCCCAGGGCCCCTGAGGTTAGCCAGCCGCTAGACGCTGTCGTGACTCTCTCTCCCTCTCAAAAAAAACGAGAGTTCAGCATGATAGAAACATTCTGTTTCTCTATAGAACCCTCTGAATCCTGGCACGTTACGTTCTTGTTCCCGCGCCAATAAGACGCATATGCACGTTAACTCTTGGCTCCTCTCGAGCGAACAAAGGGCCAGGCGTCAAGGCCGTCTTCGGTGCGCATTAGCTGAGAAAACCAGGTTGAATCCGAGAAGAACCACCTGAACCAGTGACACACCGGAGCATGTTTCAGCAAGAAGGCCACAACAGTATTTATTGATGTTCATCATCGCTTCCGTCATCGGTTTCAATTACTACCACTTGTGAGGCGGAAACTAACCCGTAAGGTCAGAACGGAGGTGATGTTCACGGGTGGATCAAGGGATTAGAGGGGAAGAGAGGACAGGTGGGCAGTCATGTGCTAGTCTATGAGGTCACGTTAATAAACCCCAGGGGCCGAAGTTGGGCGCAATGAGGGATGAGCCTGGACCATCAGGTAGCCTGGGGATGGCAAGAAAGTGGAAACAGTCGTGGTTGCGCCTCTACGATGGCTCGAGTGCAAGAGCGCAAATTTTTTCGTCGTTGGTGCGGCGGTATCACGGTAAAGCAAACGCTTTCTAAAGGTGAAGCAACAAGAAACTCTCCAGTGACATTCGCGCTTGAATGAATGCTCGCAAGTTCAATAGTGGGATAAGGAGAAATTCCGCCGCCGCCGCATACCAAGGCTTCCGAGTCACACAGAGCACGTGACTACCGCCTAGCACTGCGTTTTAACCTTTCTCCAGATTCGTGATCTCATCCCCTCTAATTTCTTGGTCCACTCGTGAATTTCTTGCTGACTCAACTTGAACACGTGTCTATTAGATCCCCATCTGATGAACTGACAGTTCCTGTCGAATTTGATCGGGAGCTCAGTTAATGCGCGCTGACTCGGATGCGCCCGATTAATGGCATTCGGTTCTCTGTTCGGTTTGCACGAACCGGGAGTTGGCGTGCGTCAAAGTGATCTATTGGCACGAGAAGCAAAGCATAATGGGCCTGGATGCAAGGTATTCTGGAGAGAAGCGTAATGTTTCATGCATGTGAATTGCGGGGTCTTCAAGGTAAGTCCAGTCTTCATGATCGAGGGTAAGTATTTCATATTCAGTTCGTAAACATGAGACCGCCGAGCTCGTCACAGGATCAAGCCATTGAATGTCGCATCCATTGCACCTAGTATAAGTGACGTGACGGTGCGCGGTAGCAAAGCGATGTCCAGCTTAACCCCCGTCGGCGCCGTGAGGTGACGGATATGAACACCGAATCACAACCCCAACATTTTGCCAACAAATGAGGAAAGGCAAGTCGGCATTGTGGTTCGTGTAAACTAACTGGCAAAATTCATTGGCACGTATCCGGTCTGGGAGACAGTAGAATGACGGAGATGAAGGTCGGACCACAACACCAAATCCGAGGTCGAGCAGCGACAACCTCGGGCAGAATATCAGGACAATGGTCGGGAAATCCCATTCAGACTGTCATAGCGGTATATAAGGCCTCCCTTAGTCGTCCTGGAGCATCATCTAGCCCACAACAGACCGCCAGCTAAACAAGTCAGTTTCTCCCTCGTTTCTACATCGCGATTGTACTGAAACTTGCTGTGTTGAGCATCACAATGTCTTACAGTATTGCTCTCCGTGTCTACCAGCACCCCTCTCGCGGGTACTTCTCCCTCGTCGAGAAGACCTGCTGGGACTATGCCAACGGTGGCACTTGGTCCGACACCAATGGCGTCCAAACCCTCACCATGGGTGGTAGCGGCACGTCTGGCATTCTTCGTTTCGTCTCTGACAAGGGCGAACGTATCACTGTCGCTGTCGGTGTGCACAACTACAAGCGTTGGTGCGACATCGTCACTGGACTCCAATCCAACGAGACCGCTCTCGTGATCAACGGACAGTACTACAACAATGGAGGACGGGACTGGATGAGGGAGAAACAGCTGGCTGAGTACAATGTGACGAGCACTGTCGGAACAAAGGTCGAGGTCGTGTACACGGTCGCTGAAGGCAACAACCTGCAGGCCAACATCATCTTTGGGGCTTGAGTGAGTTGACGATCCGCTACTGTCGCGCTCCTTGGTCGAACTGATGAACCTATTTCGTATACTAGGGGATCTCCGCTACTTAGTTTTTATTGAGCGACTCGAATGTGTACAATATTGCTATGGATCAGTCAGTGAGGATGGATGGAATTGGCGAGAAATACTATGCATTTCAAGTTTGAATGAAGGCAGATCGCTGTTGAGATCCAGATCTGACCGAACGTCTCTGATCAGCCAAGATTGACTGCCCCGCATGCCACGGTGAAAATGTAGTTTGGGCAGTAGCCTAAGCAAGTCCAGTTACTCCAAGGGCAAAGTCATGGAAAGCAACGTTTACTTTTCACGGAGATACTCTCATACAAAAAGAGAACCATACGCATCGGCGATATCCAAGAGAAATGAGTGTACGATGAAACGAGAGAACGTCGACCTAGATATCCCGAACTGCCCTTCCGGCACCCGCTGAATTTCGCGACGGATGTAGACGAACGAAAGCATGCACATGAATTACTACGACCTACGAGGCGTCTGCCAGCCAACCCAACCCTTACCGGGCCTCCCCGGCACACCGGTAACATCCCAAATTGTTGCGACGGCGCAGGAGAGTGGCTGCGAGGTTCGTACAACGAGGTCGTCCGTGACTCGGCGTAGCCTTCCTTGTACTGATGGTCAGGGGGAACCCAGGAATCAATCGGTTGGTTGGACTCCTTGTCCCACAGCTCGTTTTCGTAATCGTTCCACGTGTAGTCCGAGATCATGTGGGTCGAGATCAACAGCGGAAAGAGGTGAAAGAACCAGGCAAACAAGTGACGGAACCAAAGTGCGACTCGAACGCCTTGGCCATGCGGAGTGTTTCCATCCGCTTGATCGTACCCTTTCGACGCGTGGACATCGCACGCATCGGCTTGACGTACTGTTGCGCAGACACGATGATGTCCTCGTTCTTGGGGTGTGCTTGCGTGGTGATGGCTTTGCCTGAGGAGAGGCCCTTGACGAATGGGTTGATCGATCCGGCTCCTTCGGCGCCGCCTGTTGCGCCGCCCATAGAGTCGCAGAGCAGTCGAGGTTCAAGGAATCTAGGTGGCGTTTGAGGAAGCCCTCGGAGTACGTCACAGGTCCTGTCTCGAGTGGTCGATCGCCCCAACCTTGAAAGATGAATGGTTACCACAGCGTGGACTTGAGAGCAAGCTTGAGTTGCTCAAAACGGCGTGCGACCAAGGTTCTGGAATCTGAATAGAACTCTCACCAGCAAATATACTTAGACTCCGGATCCAAACACCCGATTCATGTGAAGCAAGGTGATGTACATCGATATAACTATCCACAATGAACATGAAGAACGAAAATGTGCACACAAATGTTACAAAGTGACTGAAAGCACGACACTGAAAACGACGCAAAACTGTTGCAAACTCACCCCCTCATAGTCTCGCCCTCTTCGCTGCTCGACCCTCTTTCCTGGCGTTTTCGCCCGACTCAACTAGTTGCTTTCCACCGTTCATATTCTTGCCGGGTCCCTTCTCGACCTTGGCCACTCGCTGAAGCACGCTTGGTTTCTTCGTTTCCCCGGTGACTGTGTTGGAAAAAGCGTCTTGCATCACCTTGCGCTCTTTCTCGACGCGGAGGATGTTTGCTTTTGTCACCGAGCGCGCAATGTGGGGTGGGATTCCGCCTCTGGGAGCTCTGCCGTAGTTCGAAGCACCAGCCATTGCAGGTGTGGAGGACAGGTGCGGACGGGATCTTGGTGCCTTTGCATGGGGATCTACGACCGTTTGATTCGCGGCGGATTGAAGCCGGACGGGGTCAAGGATGACACGCGTGGAAGGCTGGATTGGGGTGCGTGTGCTCTTCTTCCGAGGCTCGTTGGCTGTCCCATCGGTTGTGCTTGCAGGTAGCGGTTTCGGCATTGTCCCTGGAGTTTGGGGCTGCATGTCGTGAATCGTGGACACCATTGCAAACGCTTGGGTTATGTCGTTCATGGGCTGGGTAGACGAAGGGCCGAGGAACATCGCTAACCAGGGTGAGTTCCATGTGTCTTTTTCCGGCTGGGGGAGCATAAGACTGTCATCGAGATCCAGGAATCGGGATCCATGGGGAGGGGACCATCCCTGGAGAGTTGGTGTCATGAGAAACGTCGCCTGGGTTTGAACCTGATCGTTGTCCTTTGGAAGAGACACGGGGATACTTCCGTTCGCATCCGGTGCAGGACAGTCAGATGTCGAGCCGTGCAAGTCGACCGCCTGAACGTGGGTCGGGTCGATGGACATTGATGGCACGGGACTCGACAGGGGTATAGGGCTTTCTTCGGCGTTTGGCGTGGGCACGATCGCGGCGAGTAAATCGTCCAATCCCGTGTCGGGGCATGCGTTGGGTTCTTCTTCACATGGCCAGACATGGTTGATCGTGTGGGTGAATTCGAATTCGCAAGCAATGTCGAGGAGACCGTCAAAGTTGAGTGGTGCGAAGGGGTCGTCTTCTGGATAGGGAGTGCTGATATCAGGCAGGACGGGTATATCAAAGGGGAAGGTGGTGTAGCTCGGATCCGAAAGCATGTTGATAGCGAGGGACGGGTGTAGTCGGGAGTTGGATGGCCAGCCTTTGTCGAGGGGGCATTCTGGTCAGCCACTCATTGCAGTCATGGAAGGATTTCGTATTTGTTATTACCAAGGCCTTGTAGTCTAGAGGTACGATACTTGCTTTGGGCGGATCGCAATTGCAAGTGGCCTGGGTTCGATTCCCAGCAAGGCCCATTTTTTTGTCCCCATTTTGTTCAACACACCCACCGTCTGCAAGGAATAACATTTTCCGCACCAGTGTTCATTTTTACTTGCCTCGCCGTGCTCACCGTCGATGGCGATGGCCGGCTAAAAATGCGAGTGGCCGGCGTGGGAAATTCTGAGTGATGCCAAAGTTAGCCGCGTTAATAGAGCCGAGTGTTTTCCAGGCTTGTCGCCGTCCAGCTCACTCGTCTGCCTCGTTCCCTTCCTTTTTCCCTTGTCCGTCCCCTTCTCCGCCACTCTTCCCTCGTCCCCCTCCTGCCATGCACAGGCAGTCCACCGGGATGAGCATGCAGCAGCGGCTCGAGGCCGTCTCTGACCTCGCTAGTCTCTCCTCCCTCTCTGACGATGTCATCGTCACTTGCCTTCGCGAACGTTTCATGTCGGACACCATCTACACCAGCATCGGATCTTCTGCCCTCGTCGCCGTCAACCCACACAAGTACGTCTCCTCAAACGCCGACTCTGTTCTCCAAAAGTACGCCGCAGACTACCGGGACACGGCGGAAAACAAGCCCTCCCTCCCTCCCCACATTTTCCAGCTCGCCAACAATGCTTACTACCACATGCGCCGCACAGCCCAGGACCAATCCCTCATCATCAGGTGCCTTCTTTTTTTCTCTCGACGTAGCGTCTGAATATTAACCAGTTTCATAGTGGCGAAACTGGCAGCGGAAAGTCGGAAAGTCGCCGTCTTGCCATCAAGACGCTCTTGGAGCTGTCCGTATCCAACCCGGGAAAGAAGGGTGCCAAGCTCGCGAGCCAGGTGCCCGCAGCAGAATTCGTCATCGAGTCGTTTGGAAACGCTCGCACGCTCTTTAATCCAAATGCATCTCGCTTTGGAAAATATACAGAGCTCCAATTCACGGACAAGGGGCGCTTGTGTGGTATCAAGTCGCTTGACTACTATCTCGAACGCAACCGGGTGGCGGCTGTGCCATCGGGAGAGCGGAACTTCCATATCTTTTACTACCTGATGGCCGGTGCATCTTCGGAGGAACGCCAGCATCTTCACCTCGCCGACAAGACACAGTACCGTTATCTTGGCCAGCGCGCCGGCACTAGCGCTCGCACCAACGGCGTTCGTGACGACGACGCCAATCGTTTTGAGCAGCTCAAGCTCGCTCTCAAGTCCATTGGGCTGTCCAAGCGACACGTTGCCCAGACATGCCAGCTCGTCGCAGCTATCCTCCACCTCGGCAACATCGAATTCACCGTCGACCGCGGTCGTGACGTCGACGCTGCGGTCGTTCGGAACGTCGATGTTCTCGGCATCGTGGCCGAATTCCTCGGCGTACAGCCACCCGCTCTCGAAAGCACCCTAGCGTACAAGACCAAGCTCGTCAAGAAGGAGCTTTGCACCGTCTTCCTCGACCCCGATGGTGCTTCTGACAATCGTGACGACCTCGCCAAGACTCTCTATTCTCTTCTCTTCGCCTGGTTGAACGAACACATCAACCAGCGCCTCTGTCGTGACGACTTTGACACATTCATCGGGCTCTTTGATCTTCCCGGTCCCCAAAACATGACGAGCCGCACCAACTCCCTTGACCAATTCTGCATCAACTTTGCCAACGAGCGTTTGCAGAACTTTATCCAGAAGCGTATCTTCGAGTCGCACGTCGACGAGTACCAGACAGAGGGTATCTCCCACTTTGTCCCTACAGTGCCGTACTTTGACAACGCCGAGTGCGTTCGTCTTCTCCAAAACAAACCTGGCGGCCTCATCCACATCATGGATGATCAGGCTCGCCGATCACACAAGAAGACGGACCACACGATGGTGGAAGCATTTGGCAAGCGTTGGGGTAATCACTCATCCTTCAAGGTCGGGGCGATCGATCGCTCGGGACACCCCACCTTCACCGTCAACCACTTCAACGGACCTGTATCGTATTCCTCTGAGGGCTTCCTCGAACGCAACCTCGATTCCTTAAACCCCGATTTTGTCTCCCTTCTCCGCGGCTCTATGGCCGGCGCAACAGACGGCGCCGAAGGAGCCGGATCGATCAACCCATTCGTCAAGGGCCTCTTCTCCGGCAAAGCAATCGCCACTCAGGCTCATCCCAAGAATGAGGACACTATCGTGTCTGCGCAACAGCACGTCAAGCCGATGCGCGCGCCGTCTACGCGTCGGAAGGGTACGATCAAGCGGATGGCAACCCTCCGCGAGGACGGCGCCGTCGAGGAGCAAGACCGGGAGGAAGACGACGCGCAGAACCTCTCTGGGCCAACGCCATGTATCGCGGGCGAGTTCAGGGCCGCTCTGGACACGCTGTTCGACACGTTGTCCGAGACACAGAGCTGGTTCGTCTTCTGTGTGAATCCCAACGACTCACAGTTACCCAATCAGCTGGAGGGACGGAGTGTCAAGGGCCAGATTCGAAGCTTGGGCCTAACCGAGGTATCGAAGAGGAACGTCAACGTGTTCGAGGTGGGGTTAACCCCGGAGGAGTTTTGCACGCGGTACAAGGAGCCCATGGCGAAGATGGGCGTTGCGGATGGCTCAGCGAAGGAGAAGTTCGAGCGGACGAGACAGATTTTGGGCCTGCAGGAGATCGACATGGTTCTCGGCCAATACAAGGTAAATTTCAAGCGCATACATGTCATGGAATATGAAGATTCTCATCATATTACTCTCTACCTAGGTCTTCTTGTCTCAAGTGGCATTCCACTCCCTCGAGGACCGTATTCGTGCCCTTGATGTGGAAGAGCAGAAACGAAACCGACTCCGCGATGCCGAGGCAGAAGCCGGTATCGATGTCCGTTCAATAGGCGACCCATATGCACCCTACGCGTCCCCAGGACTCCCCCCAGACGACTACGCGGATCCGTTCAACCAAGCGGCATCTCAGGCACACGTCCCGCTCGTGGGCAACGCTTCTCCATTCCAACGTGGGGAGTTTTACGACGACGAATACGAAGACCGGAAATCTTTCCGCTCTGACGATTTCGACAACAGGAGTCGACTGACGTCCAATCGGGAAGAAACCAACTCTAACTACGGTTCCGAGTCGTACGCCCCTTCCAGGAACATGTTCCAGAACGCAGATAAGGAAGGATTAATGGCTAAAGAGGCTCTCGCAGGTGAAATCATGGAGAACGAGACCACCGAGGTCGTCAAGGAGACGTCGGCGCGTCGGCGCTGGGTCCTGCTCTGCTGGATCTTGACCTGGTGGATACCCTCCATTTTCCTCAAGTGGTTCGGCCGAATGAAGCGCGAGGACATTCGTCAGGCATGGCGGGAGAAGCTCGCACTTAACTTCATCATCTGGTTCATCTGTGCCTGTGCCGTTTTCGTCATTGCGATTCTTGGCCTCGTCATCTGTCCCACGGAACACGTCTTTAGTACTTCGGAACTCGCATCACATTCCTATTCGAACGAGCCGAACAATGTCTACGTTGCCATTCGCGGTGAGGTGTTCGACCTTACGGAGGTTGCGGAGACGCATCAGCGTGTCGTCACTGTCATCCCAACGAAGACTATCTTGCAGTATGGCGGCACCGACGCTTCCACCTTGTTCCCTGTTCAGGTATGTTGCTTCCTTTCTTTCCTCACATTGTTTCTCACCATCCTGGCAGGTCAGCGCGCTGTGCAACGGTGTTTCGGGATCGGTCAGTCCATGGGTCCAGCTCACTGCGGCGAATACTACGGACCCCAACGCGCAATACCACGACTTCCGTGCAATTACCAATGATTCGCGTCCCGACTGGTACTTTGAGAGCATGACCATCATGCGTTGGAACAACCGCGTTGGCTATATGGGGTACACGCCTCAAGAAATATCCAGCTTGGCGAACTCTGGACACTCCCTCGGTATCTACGATGGCCTCATCTACGATTTGACCGCGTATGTCAACTACGGCCCCGCCGTTCAGGGACCAAGCGGAGAACAGGCTCCTAGCGCGGACGATCAGTTTATGGACAGCAGCCTCGTCAATTTGTTCAAGTACTCCTCTGGTCAAGATCTCACGAAGCTGATCGATAATCTCGGCATCGATGCTGGAACGCTCTCCGCCCAAAAGACGTGTCTTCGCAACCTATTCCTCATCGGCATGGTGGACAACCGAAATTCGCCCCAGTGTTTGTTCTCGCAATATATCCTGCTTGCGTTGTCAGTCATGATGGTCAGCATCATCGCCTTCAAGTTCATCGCGTCCATCAACTTTGGTTCGCCACGTGCGCCAGAGGATCACGACAAGTTTGTGATTTGTCAGGTGCCTTGTTATACGGAAGGAGAGACGTCGCTGCGTCGCACCATTGACTCCCTGGCTCAGCTCAAGTACGATGACAAGCGCAAGCTGATTCTGGTCGTTTGTGATGGCAACATTGTTGGTTCTGGTAACGACCGGCCAACCCCGCGTATCGTGCTGGATATTCTTGGCGCGGATTCGAACCTGGATCCTGAACCGCTGAGTTTCGTGTCGTTGGGCGAGGGTGCTCGGCAACACAATATGGGCAAGGTGTATTCTGGGTTGTACGAATGCGCGGGTCACGTCGTGCCTTATCTCGTGGTCGTCAAGGTCGGCAAGCCAACGGAGCGATCGCGCCCTGGAAACCGAGGAAAGCGAGACTCGCAAATGGCTATCATGCACTTTTTGAACAAGGTGCGTGTGCGTTTGGGATCAAGTGATGCGTGACTGAGGCCAAACAGGTTCACTTTAACTCGCCAATGAACCCGCTGGAGCTCGAGATATACCACCAGATCAAGAATGTGATTGGTGTCAACCCGACGTTTTACGAGTATCTGTTTACAATTGATGCCGATACTACGGTGGATCCCTTCTCTCTCAACCGGCTGATCTCTGCGTACGCCCTCTATCTTTTGCATTTTATTTCGCGCTCATCATCGCTTGTAGCATGGTTCACGACAAGAAGGTACTCGGTGTCTGCGGTGAGACAACACTTTCCAACGCCAAGCAGTCCATCATCACGATGATGCAGGTCTATGAGTACTTTATCTCCCACCACATGGCCAAGGCGTTCGAGTCGCTCTTTGGTTCCGTCACTTGTTTGCCTGGTTGTTTCACCCTGTTCCGTCTTCGTACCGCCGATACCAACAAGCCGCTGTTGATCTCGAACCAGATGATCTCGGATTACTCTCAGAACCGCGTCGATACGTTGCACATGAAGAACCTTTTGCATCTTGGAGAGGATCGTTATCTGACGACGCTGCTGCTCAAACACTTCCCAATGCACAAGACGCAGTTCATTCGCGATGCCCACGCATACACGGTCGCCCCAGATGATTGGAAGATTCTCTTATCGCAACGTCGTCGTTGGATCAACTCGACGGTTCACAACTTGGGAGAGCTGATGTTTTTGGATCAACTGTGTGGTTTCTGTTGTTTCTCGATGCGATTTATCGTCATGATGGATTTGGTGTCGACGTTGATTCAGCCCGTCACCGTGGCCTATGTGCGTGTCTTTTTTTGGGTTTATTCTTGGCGTTGCTGATGCGGAGGAATAGATCGTTTACTTGATTGTTTCGGTCGTTGGCGAGGGAAGCACCATTCCCATCATCTCGCTCATCATGATTGGCGCCGTGTACGGTCTTCAAGCACTCGTGTTTATCCTTCGACGCAAGTGGGACATGGTTGGCTGGATGGTGTTTTACATCCTCGCCATTCCCATCTTTTCGTTTATGCTTCCCATCTACTCCTTCTGGCGCATGGACGATTTCTCATGGGGTGCGACCCGTGTCGTGCTGGGAGAGTCTGGCAAGAAGATTATCGTACATGTGCGTTGGGCTCGCGTTTTGTGGTTGCATTGATGCTGACAACGTACCTCGATAGGACGAAGGCAAGTTTGATCCCCGGGCGATTCCTCTCAAGACGTGGAACGACTACGAGAACGAGCTGTGGGACAAGGAGTCCAACCACTCGATCGGTTCCTGGGTTCCGCCTGGCCATCAATACAAGGAAGGCTACGCCGAGTCACGGACGACTTCGTTGTACGGACACGAGACGTTTTACGAACCTCGCAGCCAGTCTCCTGCGCCATCGCAACAATTTGGCATGTTACCGGGCTACCAATCGGGTCGTGCCACCCCCATGTCGCAGCTCCGCCCCTTGAGCGATGCGGGTATGTTGTACACCTCGCAATCGATGGGTATGGTCTCGCGACCGCCGACCAACTATTTGGACATGCCGACCGCGCAGAGTCCGCTCGCGGATTACGGTGCGGGTGTACCGAGCGATGCGGATCTGGAGCGGAGCGTTGAGGACATTTTGCGTACCGCGGATCTGAACACGGTGACGAAGCGCGAGATTCGACGGGTGCTCGAGGAGCGGTTCGGGATGGACTTGACGTCGCGCAAGGCGACAATCAATACGGCGATTGATCGGGTGTTGTTGAGTCATGCGTAGAGTACGGGATGGACTTGGATCTAGGTTGACGCTCTTCTCTCTCTCTCGTTTTATCGTACACTCGTTCTCTTGGATGTTGCCGATACGTATGATTTTCTTTGCATTGGCCGGACGTTTTGGTTGCTCTTTTTTCTTTATTCTACGCTACGCGGTACACTTTTTTTTTTATATTCCCGTCTCTCGCTGCTCTCTCTCACTCTCTCTCACCCTCGGCATAACGCTCGGACTTGGTTTTTCTTTTAGCATCATGATGACTACATTTTCTTTTTTTACATGCGATGGTGCCAAAGGCAATGCAATGTGTAGTAAGTAAGACTTAGACTTTTTTTGAAGCATGAGTGGTGGGTGAATGGAATGAAGTCTATAGTGTCGCTTTACCGATCATGTTGCTTGCACACGGGTTTTCCCCCATGTGTAAGCTACGACGAACGTCACAAACTTGAGTCCTTGCACCCCCTGGGGCCATTCGAAAAGCGAAACAGGATACCTGACCTCGCCTTCCTTGCTAGTCCAGCTGCACCATAGGTGTCCCTTGTAGTGTTTAGCGACCGCGGGTCACCAAACCACGTATTCGGCACTGTGACGCTGCTCGATGGCGCGCATGAGGTCCTCTTTGCACCCCGTTTCGCGTCACGGCTTGCTTCCAACGTCCATCCGCCCATAGACTAGTACGCCATTACGACCCTACAAAGGTCGCCCTACGATGGGTCACGTTGATCAGTTCGTGGTACAGGAGTGTCACGGTGGGCGCAAACTCGGGCTCACGGTGTGCGTTCTGTGCCGTACGGGATGACACATTTGGCCGCAATGACATCCTTTGGGTTGTCTTTGAGGGGTGCTTGATCTTTTGAGCTGGACGAGGCTACTAGTAGTACGTCATCGTACCCTGTGTGTGTTGGCAGGTGGATGGCAGATAGATGGGGGACAATTCGAAACCGAGGGGTGGAACGTAGGCTTCCAAAGGGTCGTCATGCGGCAGATCATGATGCAGATCGTGGATGGTGTTTGTGACCACTGACGATGCTTCTGGATCGACTCTTGAAGTGCATCGAGGGCGCGCGCGATTCAAAAGCATTCAAGTTGGACATTATTCTTGTGGGTAGAGTGGGGAGGAACCCCAGAGGTAGCCATAGCCCGTGCGTCGCTGGATGATGCAGGTTGCGGGGATATCATGACGCCACCCATGATGGTGCGAGGATGAAAGCGGGACAGCAACACCACGGACAGTATTTATCAGAATTATGGATAGAAGCGAGACGGTGGTTGAGGGCCGTCTCTGGAGAAGATTTGAGGTCACGTCGACGAGCTTCCTTTGCTGATGAGAGCATATGAAGCCATGAAATTCCAAACGTCGCGGGCGAAATCATCAGGTATTCAGGTATTTGGGATCAAATGGATTACTGAGAATGCGGGGTTCAAGTTGGACGTTGAACAGTGGAGTGGTCACGTAGGGCCATAGAGCAAGGGTGGTCCAAGCCGAGAGATGCCGGAGTAGCATTGTCCTGTCTTGTCTTGTCTTGTCCCGTCCCGTCGCCGGGTAGTCAGCCAGGGCGTTGGCCCGTGTTCCCTCTCTCTCCCTAGCCGGTCCACCACCTGGATTGGAGGCGCCACTGTGTTGACCGGGTTGCGCGCAGGACAACGACAATCTAATATCCTCTGAAGGCTGGATTGATCTTTGACATACTCCTTCGATTTTGCAGCGAAAGAAGGCATAATGGGAATGGTGAACTTGAACGCTGTTTTGATGACATTGGTCTCTTGCAAATGGAAGGAACGAAGCACCCACGTTGAGCCTGCGCAGCTCGTTGTGCCAGTGGTCCTACTCACTTTCCTACTTTCGTTGAACGGATGCCCGACAGATGCACGATCAGTCGTGTCAATCTGGCCAAGGTTAGGCCTGAGGGACACACCACAACATGATGGATATATTTTTCAACTCGAAGGGTATACCTAAAATAATGCGATAACATCCTCCCATGGCCGTGCCAAGCGGTCTGAGTTTCTCGTCGAAATCCACTTGGTTAACACTCTCATTTATCGTACACTTGTTTCTCTTGGAGGTTGTCGATACGTATGATTTTCTCTTCTTGTATTAGAGTATCCCGGGGCAAAATAAATGTTGCTTTCCACGGCTTTCCCCTTGGAGGTCGAATCCATGCATCAGTAAACTGACTTGCTCAGACTACTGTCCAAACTAGTACATTTTTACCGCATGGCACGCGGGGCAGTCCGGCCGATCAGAAACGTTTGGTCAGATCTGGATCTCAACAGCGATCCGGCTTCACTCAAACTTGAAATGCATAGTATTCTCGCCAATTCCTCCGACTCCAAAATATATCCATCCTCACTAACTGATCCATCCTTCGATGATAATATTGTACACAATCGAGTCGCTCAATAGGAACCAAGTAGCGGAGATCCCCTAGTATACGAAATAGGTTCATCAGTTCGACCAAGCGGGGCGACAGTAGTGAATCATCAACTCACTCAAGCCCCAAAGATGATGTTGGCCTGCATGTTGTTGCCTTCAGTGCACGTGTACACGATCTCAACCTTTGTTCCGACAGTGCTCGTCACATTGTACTCGGCCAGCTGTTTCTCCCTCATCCAGTCCCGTCCTCCATTGTTGTAGTACTGTCCGTTGATTACGAGAGCGGTCTCGTTTGTCTTGAGTCCAGTGACGATGTCGCACCATCGCTTGTAGTTGTGCACACCGACAGCGACAGTGATCCGCTCCCCCTTGTCAGACTCGAAGCGAAGAATGCCAGACGTGCCGCTACCACCCATGGTGAGGGTTTGGACGCCATTGGTGTCGGACCAAGTGCCACCGTTGGCATAGTCCCAGCAGGTCTTCT
>JBBPRA010000663.1:0-15920 GCA_038092775.1 Boletus rubescentipes
CCATGGGAATTCTATCGCCTCCTTTCGAAACACCACTTGCGAGAGGTAAAAATCGATGACCGCTTGATTCCTAGTAAAGAGCGGAAATGTGACCTTGTCCCATTGCTCCGATGACCTCAGATTGATCGAGCTGAGTTGCCGAAGCGAATCCGGCACCAACTCGTAGTCTTTGATCCAGAGTGCATATTCCGCGGCGGGGTCATCCTGGTCTATCAGAATTTCGAATGCAACTCTCAGTTGTTCCTTGCTGAGACCCGCATAGTAGTAAGATAGGCATGTGAGGATGATGGTGAGATCTGGATAGCCGAACTGAGTGTAGGGCGCCGGCATGTCTTTGGCTCGGTACGGAACGGCAAGCATCGTTGGAGTTGGTCCGATTGGACGATCACGGCGATCTTGTGGTCGCAGTTGCGAGACAAGGCCATAGTCAACACGCCATCTTCGCTCTGAAAGAGCAAACAAGAGGACATTGGACGTCAGGAGACCGCGGAGGAGCAGGAGACCACTCCAAAGATGACTCTGATCAGAAAGCTTCGCATATTCCTCCACCCTCTTTGCTGTATCTGGAACTTGGAGGACATCTTCATCGGATATGAAACTGCGAATTGCAATTTGTAATGTTGGGGAAATATCTTGAAAGTCCAAATTGGGAAGCCGTCCAGCCATCACGTCTTCCGTAGTCATTGATATCAAGCGTCGACCAACCTCGGAGGGTCGCATGATGCGAAGACGTGGAAATGCTCCAGGTGGGCCGCATTCATACTCTATAGCATCGGGAGCATATCTCGAAAGCGAATATGCGTGCTGTTTCACGAGGCGCAAGACTTGTTGTGTAATCGTCCATCGGTCAGGGTACCCATCCATATGCTGCTGGGTGCCAATCGTGTAAACCAATTGGAAGCGGGCATGCAGGATTTCATCGCTCTCGTCCAAAATATCTCGAGCGTGAGAATGGAGGAATTTTTGGAGGCTCAGCCACTTGGACCCGGATGCACTGTCTGAAGAATTGTGAGCATTCATAGGAAAATAAAACAACTACTGCAAACTCAGACCATTGGAGTCGGATTTGTTGCCTAAAGCACCATGAACACCCGTGTGGTCTCCCAGCGACGGGTGGATAACCTGGTCGTTGTCTTTTTCGCCCGAATTACTTCGTGATGCGCTCAAAAATTGAAAGATGCTTGCTACATGGCTACCTCCTGGCATCTATAGGGTTGGTTTAATAGTCATGTATGTCATACAAGTATCCATGCGCACCGATCCGGACGACAGAGCTGTCTTGATGTACCGGTCGATCAATCTTCTATACTTCGACTTCATTGACGGGTCGGTCGTCACGTTGCCTGGATACATCTGTTCCTCAATGCTCTTTAATTTGAGTGACACGACGTGCTCGGGCTGGGCGAGCAGAATTCCACGATCAGCCATGCATTGAACCACGAGTTTGTGCAGATCATCGATTTGTAGGCTGGTTACCTTATCATCATAGTTGCGCTCGGGGGTACGAGAGAAAGGGAGGTAGTATATGGGCCTGTTCGCGAGCCCACCAAGACGAGCAACGAGTAAATCGAACATCTGCACCGTTAACGCTTTTGGGACAATAACACGGACAAGCTGGTTTCCATCAGCAAGGGCCGCGGCAACGATGGGGATGATCACGGATGATTTCCCTTCACCCATGTTGACCTGCATGACTGTGTTTTTCCTGGATCGTGGGGATATCATCTCCTTTGCAGTTTCTGCCTGAGTGCGACGAATGAGAAAGTTTCCTTGAATCTGACGAAGTTAAGCAATGGTGTCAGCAGAGACGAAAATTCGGACAGAAGCGAGCTACCTGGATTAGCAGCCAATCTGGATACTCTTCAGGATTCCACCCATCATATCCCTCGTTCGCTAGCTCCTTCCCAAACTCTTCGTTGTCGCCGTCCAGAGCAAATCGAAGGAGTCTCCGGGCACGTTGAAGGTCCAAAAGGAGCATCGCCAATGAGATTAAGCATTTCTTCCAATGTGGAGGGATGGCGACCGGGGACGTGGATGCAAGATATCTCAAGAGGACATCTCCAGTAATTAGCGGCCATTCACCAAATCGATCGATTGCTTGTTCACGTGGGTCCATTGATGGACCCAGTCTCTTCCTGAGAACTTCGAGAGAGTCGAGGTACTTGACTCTGCACTGCATATAGTGCTCTTGAAGGGTCTCGATGAGATTATCTCCTGCTACCCTGCTACCCACTTGTGGCTCTATGCGAACACATTGTGCGCTGGCGTCAAGGTGAGCAAGATATTCCCGCTGAAATGAGAGGTCTGTCGGTAGAGAGGAGAATAATTGATCCAATGCGGGAGTATCATCCAGCAGGGAAGTATTGCGATAGTCGCAAGGCAGAATTTGCCGGGCTGGTACTAATTCCGGTGCTGACCGCCTGTAAAATAGCTGATTAAGCGTCGTCTGCGATAGCGTACGCTCCGGTTGTGCAGCGTGCTTCTCCGAGCCGGACACACCAGCGGCTTCCTCGTCATACACTGCACAGTCCCAGTAACATTTTTTTTTGATTCTCTCGTGCACAGCATTGATTTGATCGCGTTGGGTCATGGCCCGACTATCATCGTAATCGTTAGCTTTGTGTTTCATGACTGGACGACACCCAGCCAATTGTAAAAGAAAAAGTGCCGCCTGGACTCCCGTTTTGCCTGTCAAAGGGTCAGGGCGATGGCAGCTAGTATCAGCATGTAGATAAGCAAGATATCGCGTGCTCATCGGGCTATCATTCCCTATCAAGCAACCCAGTTCGGTATCCACGTCATAGGCGTGATATAACGGTTCTTTGAGATAGTCCACATCGGAATAATGGACCTGATGCAGGAAAAGTATCCTGGGAAAGGAATTTGGAATAAGGACGCGTCTAGGGACAAGTGTCTCTGGTACAAGGGTTCCTGCGATGTGTGTTTTCGGGCGCAGAACAAGGAGGTTCTCCAAACCAAACAACGCGCCAACCCATTTATTCTCGTCGTAAACCATGTCCTTGAAGTCGCGGGACTCAAGTTCCTCCCTTTCATTGAGAAAGAACGACAAGGAGCAGATGGGCAAAGTAACAGACAACTGTGACATGGATACCGAGTTGATGGAGGATGTGGTGATCAGGAGACCCGTGGCATGCGGGGATTCCAGACCTTGTTGGGATTTGATGGCTGCATTGAACGACTTGAAATGTTCGGACACCATCACCCAGGTCGGGCTTCGGATGTCCAGGAGTGTTTCGTGACCCCTGTACATACGATACTGTCCAGGGGCACAATTAATCCTCCAGTTCTCTGAGGATTCATGCCAAGGCTGTTCGAGAGGACGTATTTCGATGATCTTTGTTGTCAAATTCAACCAACAAATATGTCCAACCACGAGTGCCGCCGGGAGGTCATCACAGAATTTTTCCCGAGGAATCAGCTGGAGTATCTCTTTGGTTTGATTATGTTGCGCTCGGACCACCAAGTCGTCATCTTGTAGCGAAAAGTGCACCTACAGGAATGTCAACCATGCTGATTATGTCATGTTAAATCAAACGATTACTTTGTACTCAGACTCGGATGTCATGGTGAGGGTCATGAAGTCCATTCCCGGCAGACTAGATGGGATAACAAAGAGGCCTTGCTGCAAAGAAGAGTCAGGGACACTAGTTAATATAAAAAACCGAGGTATTGTACATCACGAAGGATTTGTTGGCATTCTGGCGAGTCACCAATTGCACTTGGCAACCCACCCAGTGGCTGACCAGCCACTCGAACTTGCCCATTGTTCAGGTCAATGTGCACTGTTTGCGGGGGTTGGTCCAAGGTTGCCTTGGTCTCGCAAATGATCCAGCAAGTATTTGGATCGTGTAGCGGCTTCCATCTTTGTGCACCTGGTGCATAACCGAGAAAAAATTTGCCAACTGCAAGGTCAACACCATAGTCCGACACGTCAGCAAGGATTACCTCTCTCAGGGTCTCCTCGACAGCGAGGGAGAGACGACGGTCTCGGGCAAGGAGCAGCTGTGAATATGAATCCTTGATGTCTGGAGAGCTGGAGTAGAAGTGCTGAGGATATGGAAATTCAGCAATTAGACATACATTCTCGACGAAGTGCGTGTATAAAGAAGCCACAAGAAAGCAGGGCGTCGACATCCTCTGCAGAGTAGAAGACCTCGCGGAGGGTAGCAGGGTCAACGTCAAATGTACTTCGACAAGTGACAGCCGTGTCCAGCAAGAGATCCCTGCGTTCCTCGTTCGCAGGTGCTTGTGCCAGGTCGTATGAAAGGTTTTGCACCCAGCCAAATGTCTTCCTGCGTACGCTCCGAAGAAGTGCAACAGCTCGGTCCGAGGTCCCTTCGCTGGGGCTCGATGCAAGCACCCGGGTAAGCAACAAAGAAATGGTATTCATCAACACTGCATCAATCGAGTGAGCTCCAGCATCCACGAACAAGTTATCAAGCTCGTCTAGAAGGTCATTGCAAAAGGACGAGTCTTGGAGCTCTTGATGCCAAGTCCACTCCCCTGTTTTCGGGTCGAGCGGTCCGACTTGAAAGGCCGCGTGGGCAAGGAGGTAATGGACTTGGTGGCGACGAAGGTTAAGAGATCTGCTGCGCAGCGCCTGCAGGATGTTGAGCCACTGGAGTGAGCCACCACTCCGCAAGTGGGCAAATGCAATAAATTCGTCCAGGGAGAGATCCGCAGGACAGTCCGCTTGAGCAGACCAGACATCGTTAGAAGTGTGAGACGTATAGCACACATACTTTTCCAAGTCACTGCACGAGGAGCAATGGTCTTGAAGCCTGTATCCGAAGTGGAAGGAAAGACTACGATCTTCCAATTTGTAGCACCCTCGTGCCTGCCAGCTCGAAAAGCCCTTAGGATGGTGAACAATATAACATAAGATGGGATCATTCTTGGAGTCTAGATAGGCAAAGTAGAACTGCACGCGGAGGGATGGTCCTTGGCGCTCCACAAAGTAAGGCTGCAACGCAGAGACCCCCGCAAGTAGACGATCAGTTTTTCTTCTACTGCGTTTGCGCTCTTCAGAAATGCCATCGGGAAAAAAAAGATTTAGAATACAGGGAACCGCAGAACGCCAGATGCGAACACAAGCTGGGCATTGTAGCTCGAATACAACGACTTTCGCATGTAATGGCAAGGCAGGCAACGGTGATTGAGCCAACTCGGCTGGTCGTCGCCCAGGCGGATCCTGGTGGAATTCTTGGTATCCGTCACAGACGAGAGCGGAATTACACGTACCAGATGTGGATTGGTGCGTGCGGCAAACTTTTCCACTGTATCTTGTTCGATGCGAGCTTTAAGCTGCTGAAGATGTTGGGATTGGTCATAATAACGAACAGGGAAGCTGCCTTCTGTGAATTCATCCGACAGTAGTGACCATCCTGGACGCGATCGAGAATGGCGCAAAGAGAGGTACTGGTATGCGCGGGACAGACGATGGAGACTCGTCGCCTTGCGGAGGAGCAGTCTTTCCAGGAGTATAATCGGAATTTCAGGGGAATAGTCGGCAAGCATGGGAATCTCCTTCACAACTAGCTTATCGAGAGCTACAAATAGCTCAATTGACGTCAAGAACCTGTTGGATGCATCCTCAGGGCTCTTACTGTCGAGCTCGCTCTTCATCACCCATTTGTCCATCAAGACCTCGAGCTGGACGCATGCTTCGTCCGTATTTGTGGCGCGGACAAGCCAATCGTCGATGCCCTGCTCAACCGATTGTTCAACATCATAGATGGTACCATCAGGGTCGGCCTCATATGCCTCGTCAAAAAAGGTCCCGTTTGAAGCCAAGAAGTCTTCAATAGTGCCACGGCGACGATAATTGGGATGAAAAGGAGTATCAGTAGCTTCATGGCCAAGATTCGTGAGAGCACTTTGAATGTATTTCCTACAGTTCACGAGCGAGAGTTGCGTGTCTCTGATAAGTTGATCAGGGGAAGGATTTATAAATGGTCTAGCCTCCAAATTCAGCCGCTCCCGCCCGGCGTCAAGCATCTTATTCAGTTGAGAACCCGCCTTCAGTAACATTTCGGAGAGCCAGTGGGGGGTAGAAAAGCCGAGTTTGCTTAAACGTCGGAGGATTTTGGATGACATGCAGTGAAGAAGATCACTGGAAAGAGTTGTATTGTTTTTGTCCGTTGCCAGCGTGCACATGAAGAACAGAATGAATCGTTTGTAGGAACCACGTTCAAGAGAACGATTAGCCGATATCTGAATTGCGACCCTGATGAGAAGCCAAAGAGGCGAACGACGCCAAGGGTGTGGGTTCTCCCTCGACTCCAGGATACGATAGTCATGAATGCGTTTGGTAATGCAAAGTACGTCACCAGTGCGGTCGACACCATGCAAGGCGCTTGCCAACAGTGCCCGTTGTGTGGCCGCGTGAGGACCATCATGAGCGAGATCTACAGATAGGAAGAAGCGATTAAACAATTCATTGATATGGCCATGAGGAGGGGAAGGAAGATCCGAGTTGACAACGTTGGGGTGAGAAAAAACATTGGCCAGTTGTAATTGGAACTCCCCATCGTTAAACGCCTCGTTAGGTATCTCTACAGTCAACGCAGGATATGAACTGATCTGAGGTTCTCGTGTTTTCCATTGAAGACCAGGTCCACGGGGCACCTCGAATGTCTCGCACAGCGTAGAGTTCTCCTGCTTCGTGAGAATAATTGCTCCATCTCCACTTCGCATCAAGAATGCAAGGATATCTAGCAACTGTCAGCGCGACGCAGAATCTGCAATGTACCCGCCAACGAACCTCCTGTTTGCATTCCACGCAGCTGTGAGATAATGTGGTC
Source organism: Boletus rubescentipes (assembly GCA_038092775.1). Classification (NCBI taxonomy): domain Eukaryota; kingdom Fungi; phylum Basidiomycota; class Agaricomycetes; order Boletales; family Boletaceae; genus Boletus; species Boletus rubescentipes. Next base: position 6,825 of record JBBPRA010000663.1, read on the forward strand.
ATTGTCCATGTGCTCCGACTGGACGGAGGCTTGCAAATTGTCCAACGTCTTTGAAATGCGGTTCCACTGAGCCTGCTCGGAGGATTCGCGGACGTGGGTAGCATAAGCATGGGCAGCATCGCACACGGCACGAGCGAGTGAATGCTCGTTCTCTAGGGTACAGTCGCTTTTGCTGGGGATATGGAGAGGACGATGCGAAAACGAACCGTCGAGGGGGGGATGGTTAGGAAAAAACACATGGATGACAGCATAGCACAATGATGCATGAGTATGAGCGAATGCCAGTGAATTCGTTTGAAGATTGTCAATGGGTTTATCGGAACTGTCAGCGGTAGACATGGTCGACATCTGACGGACATCAGGCGCTCAAGCTTCAAGCGTGACTCGAGTCACTCAACAATAGTGTCGATGTCATTTCATCATGTATGAAAGGTTTGAAAGTAGTTTAACGAAAATCTCGACGAGCCTGTCATCCTAATTATTGCCACAACAAAGAATTAAGCCGTGAATTGTGAAGATTAGCATTAAACTAAGAGTGAGCTCGAAGGCTGAAAAAAATTGCATTCAAGTCCGACGAAAATCCAGCAGTAGCCGAGGACCAGCCGTGTGGAGTGCCGAGCACCTCTTGCAGATGACATAAATATGCCAAGGACATACACGAGCGACCTTACTTACTGTATCATCTAATCTCCATTGTGCACAGCAAGTCATCGGCATCATTGTTAACTTCCGTTTGAGTCACACGTGATGTTCGTTAGGCTTGTACGACTTCTACCTTACTTACTGGAACATATCGGACGAAAAGAGTACACCTGGCGTCATATGTGAGCTACCGCGGACACCGTCTCCTTAGCACCTTGTTAACGCAACCCCACTTCATGGCGCGCGTCTTGAGATATATCACCTTCCGCCACTTTCCAGGTTCGAAGTGGAGCCTGCCATAGCACCCGAACAAAACATATGGCGGTACCGATGGAGATAATTAAGATGCGGATACCAGTGCAGATGGGTAAAGCCCGAAAGAGTAGATGCTCCCGATTTCGAGAAAAGATTGGATGCGGTGCCCACCGACGCGAGCGATAAGCTCCACTCCCTGGACACTCTTGTTGTCCCACATCCACAACGACAAACAAGCTCGACAAATGCATAGGACCGAACTGGGATTGACTACCCACGAGAGAATTGAGAGGCAAACCCGAACATACTGGCAAGGCAAGTGCGAATGGGGCATATACGGGGACCGAGGGAGCAGAGTGTCGAGCAAGAACACTAGAGGGCGTACGAAGTGGGACTGGATGAAGTTGAGGATGGAAGGAAGGTCAGGAATGCAGTCCGTGGTGATCTCAGGGGAGGTTGTTACCGTGAATACACACTTCTAGTGAAATTGGGGGAAAGCCCGGAGAGACGTTGCGATGTATGAGGACGCAAGGTAGGAAGAGCATTGGTGCTATCAGCAAGCATCGCACCTGGCGTAAATAGGCTGCCTCGAGACCACAGAATACAGGGAGCGAAGAACATAAGGAAGCGAGTAGTGAAGTGGTACAGGATGCACGGTGAAAACCCGTTCTTATTAGCGATGCAAGCGCACCTGAGGTGGTGAAGTAAAGCATGAACTCGGGGATCTGGAATCGGATAGCAAGCACGGGTGGACTGGAACATAGCCAGCCAGAGATGAATGGGTTGAAAGCAAACAATACTCAGCCGAGAAGGTCAGTGTAAGCGCACGCGAAGGATGGGACTTTCACAGTAAATGGGCGAAGGACTTGATTGGCGCTTTACTTCTTTAAGTCGTACGACACGTATAGATAACGTCCAGCAAAGTACTAAGGACATCGCGTCTGGGACTCGTGAAATATGTCAATAAGATGGCAAAAAAAGGAGTCTGCAGGGTCATGCCGGGCTGAACACGGTGAATAAAGGAATGAAAACAACAACGAAAACATACTCAATAGCACTCATGAAAACCTTCTGAGCCGCGAACCTCCGATCGAGTACCCCCTTGGCGATCTCCGCTCCCACCGCTGCTCCGACTGTGTCCGCACCGCACCCGCGGGGACGTTCTCTACCTCGACGAGTTCCTTTACTCTGAGTATCTTTCCAGCGGCCTCGGGTGTGTGTTGATGGTAGACTGTCTGCATGCGTCTATGCAGGCCGAGTGCGGTCAACGTCTCTTTCTTGCGCTCCCCGAGAGCGATGGCAGAACGACGGAGTGTGATTTTAAAGTGAGTACTTGGCTCAGCTGTCGAGTAGGAACGGGCAAAGCTCTTTTGGAGGACAGTCTGGAGGGACATGTTGGCAGACAGGTAGCTTGATGATGACATAAGCATACGAGGCTTGTCATGGTCAGGTTCAAAGTGAGTCAAAGTTGGCTTGTTCGTGTGCACTCATGCGTCGTAGAATCGATGGCTACTCGTAGAATTCATCTCCGTCTCGAGTGACACTTCCGCACCGACTTCGTTTGATGCTAAACACGTCTATGCCGCCTTGCGACAAAGCATCCTCTCGAATTTCGGGGATACGGGGTGGGGTGCCGTTGGGGGTGCGATGACAGGCGAGTGGACTCCGTTTCTCGAACGTACTGTTCTGACATGGATAAGACAGTCAAATATTTCTCTCCGACGACTCATCTGTGCATCATTCGCGTTGCGCGTGACCAGCACACCCTTGCATGGGGCGCCGTGACCCTCCTCACGTCCATCAATGGCGCGCGCATCATCCCCCACGTCGTGCATGTTTCAGGTGCATCTTGCCTTCTGGTGAGAGCAATGCGAGGACTGATGGTGTCGCGTGATAGGAACGATCAAACACGCCCAGCTCGCTGCGATCAAGCACAACAGGCAGGTCGTCGCACGCTTTAGGGCGATAGCGAAAACGCCAGGTGAGATACTCATCCCAGAGTCGTTTCGCCGTCTTGATGGCTTGCAGAACAGTACCGTGCTCAGGATTCGTATGAGGTGTACCTGAGGCAAAGTACGCGCGAAATCGAGGCATTACGAGAATAACTTTGGAATCAGAACCACCTGATATATACTTTCCCCCCACAATGTGCTCCCGATTTTGTCGGACAAGGGTCATTCGGTCTCCAGGCATGGACGACTCTAAACTCGGTACCACTGTTCATATCATAGCTGCACTCGGCGAGGAGGTATGATTGTATGTAGTTAGTCTCCGGCCTGTTATGAAGTTGCCATTGTTTTGAGGGGATGCCTGCTTGCGACAACACCTTCATGAATGCTTGAACATCCTGAACGGGAAACTGTACGAACCATTTGCTGGCACGAGTAAACGTCTACTTGTCCACATGATGTTGCGGCGCAGCCGCCGTTTGACTCGCAGGACAAGCTGTCACTCCGGCAGAGGAATAGATATACAACGCTCACCTTTTATTTGCCAATGACAAGCCGTCACATCTAGAAATCTCCAGCGATTGGCATTACCCTGAAGGCCGCTACGAGATACATGTGATCTGTTGCGATCTCAGGCTTCTTACACGAGCCCCGAGGGCCATGATCATCTCATCTGGTACGAGGTCAAACGTGACACTAGTCCATCATCTTGGCAGATCTCCGTTTCTGACGGAGACTTGATTCCCAACTTGCAGTCAAACTTGCCAACATCATGGCGCATATGACCTCGCTGCCAATGTTGAGTTCTTAAATTGTCACCCTTGGACAGACTGTACAACGGCTCCCCATACAAAAAGGTTCAGCTGTTCCTGTCTTCCGTGGGAACGCCTCTCATTTTCACCCATCTACCCTTCCCTTCGGAGACGAATCCTCTTTCCCTGTGTAGGACAAGATGAGCGCCGCGATAGACGATCCCGGAATCGTGGCTGAAAAACAAGTCACAACCAGCGAGGAGGGCGGTGCCGCTTCAGAACTCGCACTCGCCCATGGTGTCGCACGGGACTATGAGCTCAAATGCGAACTCAGTGAGTTCTTTGCTGGTGCTCTCCCTTTTCCACTCACGTTTCCCCCATCCAGTCAACAACTGCATGCAAGAAGAGTACGTACCTTTTTTTCTTCAGCCACCGTGATGACATCAGTGACCCTGCGAACAGAATCGGATTCGGTCGTTATCAGTGGCAGCTCTTTTGCCTGAGTGGCCTAGGATGGCTAGCAGATAGTGAGAGACTGTGCTGATACCCCTGGAACACGTGTTAACCATAACGGAATTGTATAGACCTGTGGCTTCAGGGTCTTGCGGTCGTGCTGCCTCAAGTGCAGCAGGAATTGAATCCATCACGCATCGAGTATGCGGTGTTGGCCGAGTTTGCGGGCATGATCGTTGGTGCGACCACGTGGGGCGTCTTGGCTGATATCATTGGGAGAAAGGTATCCTTTAATGTAGGTCGTATCTCCGGGGTTCGGCTGTGTTCCGTTCTCATGGAATCTAGGCCACGCTCTTCATCGGAGGTATCTTTGGGATTGCAGCTGGAGGCGGACTGAACTTTGTTGCATTTTCGTCCTTGATTGCGTGCATGGGATTCGGCGTGGGTGGAAAGTGAGCGCTGTTTCACCAAGTGATCTGTGACAGTGCTCATTTCCCCTCCCAAGCCTCCCGGTAGACGGTATGTATGATCCTGGCAAAACGTATACTTCGTCCAATTGCTCGTCCTAGGTGCCCTTTATTTGGAATTCATACCCCCATCACACCAAGTATGGCTTCTCTCGCCATCTACGATCGGTATTCCATTGACCCGCATCTCCCACAGTGGACCCTTACCCTACTTTCCGTATGGTGGGCATTCGGGCAGCTGGTCGCTTCCTTGATCAGCTGGGTATTCATTGCGAATTATTCGTGCAATTCTTCTGGAGAGTGCCCTAGGTCTGAGAACATGGGCTGGAGATATACGCTGTAGGTGCGACACTGTCATTTCTCGTTCATTGGTTCACGGTATTGTAGATTCACACTGTCAGTATCGGTCCGCTTCATGACGGGATTTGGAGACTAAATATTGTCTCTTGATAGTGGCGCGGTCACGTTTATGGTATTCATCATGCGTTACTTTGTGTTCGATTTACAGGAATCGCCCAAGTATCTCGTGGCCCAAGGACGTGACGAAGAGGCGATCGCGGTATATCTCCAGGGATTATACGCACGTCGATTGACTGACTACCATTGTCCTAGGTGCTTGAATATATTGCGCGTCGCAACGGCAGGACTATCTCGCTCAAGGTTGAGGACTTTTATCGGATCTCGGAGTCATCCAAAGTGCCGACTAGCTGGCGTGATTCGCTGCGCCATTCGTTCACCGATGTCTCCTTGTGCGTGCTGTGACTTCATCTTTGAGCAGTCTTCAAACGTATCCTAGATCCCACGTCAAGCCACTCTTTTCTACGCGTCGACTAGCACTCAACACGACGTTCATCATTATCATCTGGGGGTTCGTACTCGCGTTTATCTGTAAATCCGCGCACTCACCTTGTCACCAGCCTCATCGGAATCGCCTACCCCCTCTACACCGCCTATCTCCCCCTCTATCTCGAATCGCGCGGTTCCTCCTCGGGCCCTTCGAGCCTCTACGACACCTATCGTAACTACGCCATCGTCTCCGTCCTCGGCATTCCCGGCTCGCTGATCGCGTGTTACGTCGTCGATCTGACGCGGGGTACGGGCATGTTCACGGTGGGCGGCCGCAAGTTTTCGTTGGCGGGGTTTACGCTCTTGTCGGGCATCTTCATGTTTTTGTTCACGACGAGCAAGACGCAGGCGTCGGTGCTGGGGTATTCGTGTGCGAATGGTCTCGTGCAGTATGTCCCGTCTCCGTGTCCATGTTTTTGTTTTTCACGTGTGTTCACCCGCCTTTACAGGAACGCGGTAAGTCCCATCGACGTGGTAAGTATGAGACGGCGTGCTCACTCCCACCATTCGGAAACAGATGTACGGCATCCTCTACGCCTACACCCCCGAGGCCTTCCCTGGACCCCACCGCGGCACAGGCGACGCCCTCTGTGCAGGCCTCAACCGCATTGGCGGGTTTATCGCCCCGCTCATCAAGATTGCCACGACGCCCGCGACGGGCTCGGTGTCTGCGAATACTGCGAATGGGTGCGTGGAGTTTGATTGATGCACGTAGACGCAATGTTGACGGGGACGGGACTGACGGGGATAGACCGGTGTTTGTGTCGGCGGCGTTGTTCATGGTGTCGGCGTTGTTGACGCTGTTCCTCCCGATCGAGGTACGTGTGGTTCTTGTTCCTGGGCGTTGTTCGCGATACTTAATGGGCGGTTTCCAGACTGCAGGACGAGGTGCACTCTAGGCCCGGACGATCACCCGTGACGAATGACAATGATTCACCATACGATGTACGATATCCGTTTGTCAACCCAGGAAATCGCGAGGAAAAGAAACGCGAATGTCATTATCTACTACGATTCATGCTTACGAGTGTATATGTATGAAACAAACACAAAAAAAGTCGTTTACCGTGTTGCTTGAAATACAACACGTTTCAACTTCCATACAAGGCAGCGTTGCCTATCGCGTGCAATCATCGCGTCATCGTTTGAAAGAACGACAAAGAAAAAAACAATGGGCGGGCCTTAACGACCTCGAGGCGAGATAGGCGCTCGACACTCGAGATCTTGATCGATGAGGTGCATTGGATAGTTTAGCCATGTGGTGCAAATGAGAGCGCACGAGGCGGTAGAGTGGGTCCGTTGAGGTCCAGGTAGGTGGGGTATGGGAAAAAACAAGAGGTCTATGCCCACTGCGCTGAAACTCCAACTGGCCCTCCCGCCTCGATGCGTATATGTCTAAACGAAAAATTATGATCAGCGAGCACAGAAACGTATTTGTATCAAGCATTGCTAGCATCAATTAACTTCTCCAGCTTCTCGGCATCCATTTCTGGATGCCTGGGGACGATACTGTACCTAAACCGAAGAGGACGACTATGCAGGGAATCAGCATCGCGTCCAGGATAAAAAAAATCCGTCTCTGTCGCGCATCACGCATATCGTAAAACCGCTTGAAAATTTAGGTTCCACTGGGATCTCCAACCCATGCTCATCCAGCGGATTCAATATCTATCTTGAACTCGGCCAACACCTTGGCAAAGACTGCCCAGAGAAACGTGTCTGCAAAGTGTCTCCCGACACAGATGGGCCGACCAAATCTATGCGCGATGTGTTCCATGTCGTTGCGGAATCGCTCGGGCATGAACGCATGTGCGTTGGGGAACCTTGACTCGTCATGGGCCATTGACCTAACAAAGGGGATTATCACGATCTGTCTGGAAGGCATGGAGAGTGCACTAACCACGCGTTCGCTAAGAGGACTGCGCCTGGTATCGGACTCATCAGTGGACGCTTGGTCGCTCCAAGTCAAGGGGATCATCCATTATCCACCCTTTGGAATCTGGAACCCATCATACATGTCGTCATCCACGGCAGCATCAGTAACCACCGTATGATTGGTGACAAGAGATAACCAAGGGACACATACTCGCACAAAGGACCGACAAGTCCGTATCAAAGTGTTTCCCGAAAAATGGCATCTATGAAGGGCAACAAAGGCCGATCATCCATCGATGGTAGCCTGGCCTGGCCCACCACGGCATCTATTTGTGTTTGTGCTTTTTCATGTACTGCCGGGTTCACCACCATCATGAGAAAAAAGGTCAGCAGGACCGAGTTCGACTGTTTTATAGGATAGTGTTAGCGATGATGGTTACCATACATAGATTATGTCGCGTACGGTCTCTTCTGCAGCTGATAGATGAAGAACATGTATAAATGAGTGATTTCGTGACGCAGCTGAGCAACGCACCTAAAAACACGGTGGCAGATGCCTCTTTGAGCGCCTGTATCCATGATCCTTCGGGTGGAATTCCCTTTTTCTTCATATGTTGCAGTGCATCCTGTACCATCAACGGTGCGACGCTGCCAGCCAGCCAGCAACTACTCAGCACGTGCGCGAACATTTCAGTGGCGATGAAATATGGGCGACTTGAGTAATTCCCAGAGCGGTTCTCCAGCAGGTCCTTGGCAATCTTTCCAAATTGATAGTAATGATATCCTTGCCCAACAGTTGAGAATAGACCAAGTCGCCTGTACGGATATCGACTTCAGTGGAGGACGCAGAACTGAACATGTTACAACCTACCATATGTTCTTGCCCACTTGGCGTAAGTTATCCATGGGACATCTACGCTAACGAATCCGATAACATTCCCGACCCATGGGCCCAGGTGGAAACGGGTGAGAAGTACAACTCCCGAGAGTACGTCGTCTAATATGCAGGACCGCGACACACCCAAGAACTAAAGTGCCTATAGTCATCCAGTCAGACATTGCGTGGGGGGTGGCGATTGCAGACCTACGGACAGGTTCCGCTCGACTTACTCGAAAAGGATCGAAACTCTGACTTGGAGTTTCGCGTTAGGATGTCCTCTGGATTGCATGCTGGCATGGACTGCCTGCCGTGGTCCACTATCCATACTTGTAGTGAACCAACCAATCTGGATGCGGCTAGTGTGTCTGCACTTGATGAGAATCCTGAGGGACTGCCAGTGGATTATCGTAGCTCATACCGGACTGCACTTGTTGGACCGAGTGTATCACAGTATGAATCTCTGAGGTTCTCACATTAGAAGCCCGATTTCAAATTACCAACACAAACCGCCGCACTGGTATCAACCCATCACTTGCGGGTTGTGCCCAGCCCTGAGCCTAAGCTCGCTTGTTTCAGAATACGAACTGCTGCCATATTCCAAGTAGGTCTGGGTCGGTGGGTCAGTACTTGGTGGCAGAAGTCACGGTTCCATGATATAATATCGTGGAGCTTACGATAGGCACGACACAAAGAAAGGCACAGCCCGTTGAACGTTGGCCCGTACCCCAGGGTTTACGGGTCCACCATCATACCGGGTTTGTCTTAGAGGCAAGTCTACATTGTGGATACAATTTGGTCAACCATTGAAGCATGACAGTCTAAATTCAACTCCGACTATGCGTGCCACTACCAGCCCGTCCTAATCCCAGACATTTTGGTTCCTAATGAGGCAGAGGCAAGCCGACGAGTCAAGGGCCCGGGTGCGTTCTCGAGTTGCGGGTGGGCACGGTTCACTTTGAACCTGACCAAGGCTTTTC
>JBBPRA010000664.1:0-15854 GCA_038092775.1 Boletus rubescentipes
GTATAGGAGAAATATATCTAATGAATGTCAGTCATGCTCATTAGTGTCAGTCATGACACTGTAGTAAGTAATAAGCATGAAGAGCGAACTAGACATTACTATGTCAATTTCCAACAGTTCCTTCGCTCATTCCTGCTTGCTTCTATGCTTTGCACTCACGCTAGTGTCACTGGCCATTGCCAAATATAATTGTTCATCATTATCCATAAATCTGCATAACCTAACATATCCAACATTGTTATAGTGAGTATAGAAATTTCAGGGAATTGTGGAGACCTCTATAATTTATGCCAGATTCCATAAATCACGTTATTACATCACACAAATACAAATTTTCTGATAAATCCCTTGTAAACCCTTATCAACTGACTAATAACCATAAGCTTCGTAAACTGTTTATATTGGTATGCATTATGTGCCACAGGTATGATTCTGTTGGATGTTGGAGAGTAGTGTCGGCATACTACAAAGTGTCAAGCTCGGTAAGGATGTAGTTTATTTGCAGAGCCCACCGCCGTGAGTCTTGTCAGGCACATGTGGAGATCTTATATATATTCGTCAGCGGTAAAAAAGAGCTGTCAGTTATTAATGATGTCATGCTGCTGGTTGTTGGGAATGCCTTAAAGGCTTGTCGGATCTCATAAACATTTTATAATGGTACATTTATTTGGTGAGGAGTGTAATGTGATGTGTATGAATGGACGTTTGCAATCTAGTTAGACATCGAGTAGCTATGTACATTATATCCTTCTCACTGACATTAAGGCTCCTTTGACCAATCAGGAGATGGTCTCATAAATCCTAGTAACAGAAAAATGGCTGGTGTTGATATTTCTCTGCCATTGCAGCCGCCCTTCCATCACTCTGAAATGTTAATATTGTAGAGTAGAATCATTCGCTACATCACTACAGTATTGCTTACCTAATATGGTACTTATCTCGTAGTTACTCGTCCTGTATTCCTTCGTCCGTTATCACGATCAACATCTGCCACTTCGTCCCACCGCTCGCATCCCATCCCCGGCATACGACTTATCAACAAATATTCCTAGGATCTATTGGAAGATCATCTTGAAATTCTTTGTAACAGCAAAATGGCTAGTCTTGACATTTATCTGCCATTACACCCACCATTCCAACACTCCTGAAAGCCAATATTCTTGGGAGTTCTCAGAAAGTGGGAAGTGGACGACGATGTTCGGCAAAGCAGGTAATCATGATAATTTTTCTGATTCCATCACACATTGATATAAGATACACGATAATTCTCATTCTATGTACATTACATATTACCTCGCAGTCACTAACAGAAAGGTATGGGTTTACCTTGGCAATCAACAAAGGTGTGTTAAGATAAAATGACACGCTCACCTGTGTCGTTGAGGAGCCTTGGCTCGATGTTGCTTGTGTGCGATGCCTCTTGAACGAAGCAGTGACAGAGCCTGTCTCAATGGGCAGCTGGCTATGAGTGAGCCCCACACAGGGACCGAATATTTCCCTGGGAGATATCAGCATCTAGGGAGGAGTGGGTCACAATTACTTACTTGTTCCACCACCATATGAGCTCATTCACAAGTTCTTTGTCGTGCCGATCCATCATTTTGAACCAATCCACGATCGTGTTGTAAAAGACAGTGAGGTTGAACAAGTTGTCGTCCAGTCTCCAAGCGCCACAGCTTGAAAGCACAAAGCATAACTAAGAGGCCAATCAGTCTTCCTTTCACCCAAGTAAAAGCTCATACCTGAACAGCTATATAGGCAATGGATCGTGGGGTTACTTGGTTCATCCTGGCCAAGTGTGCATTGTGCAAGCGTGTACTTGCGTCAACTTGTTGACATTTGTTTCCTGCTGTCTTGGGGGGGACGTTCTCTGATGATTCAACTGAAGATGGCCTGGTGAATATGAGCTTGTATGCCTGGCCAGGTGAAGGTGAAGGTAACAATGTAAGACCACTCGTATCACATAAAATTCAATTACCTTGACTAGCAATTTGCCTCTGAAAAGACCTTGTTTGCGTCAGTGGGATCATACCCTCCTTCAGGGAATAGAAAGCGAGGCCAAGAGTAGGCAGTAATGGGGACATCCCTATGCCACTGCTGGATCATCTTACGAATCCTGGTTCAATGATGCGTGAGATCAGGGAGACATGCGATCAACCCCAACACTTACTCGGTATTGTCCCAGTCATACTCAACAGAGCACAGCAGATGGCCTGTGGTATAGTTATAAAACCCTCGGCTGGCCTTGTCCCTGGGATGGGGTCGAGGAGTAGCAGCATCTGGGTAATCAAGCCAGGCCACCACAGTAATTTTCAAAATGTTAGTGTCGTCCACTCGAGCTCCATCAGCTCCAGAGGTGAACTGCAGCAACATAGATTACCCAGGTTCATCTACTGTGTTTGGTCACCTACCTTGCGCATCACCTTGTGGTACAGGTTGATGTCTGGGTCCTGCCTGAGCCATTCAACAAGCTTGGGGACCCATTCCCTGAGTTGTTCATAGCACCGATAAAGTTGGCTTTACGTTCAGACTTGGGGTCAGTGTGGGCTAAGACAATAATTTGATAGTTGCTCACTCCTGGCATTCCGAGTCAGCGGCAGCTTGTGCAGCTGGCCTTTGACAGTTGTGTTTTGTTTGGGGATGTGATACTGGAAGGGTTTACTTAGTTTCTGTGAGCGGGGCCAGCTGTACCATCCGTGGCGCTTCAACAATGGGCCTCCCTTATCAAGTCGTGCATGCTATCGAACATTGTTACAAGGCATCTCAGAGTTCTGCCATGCTTGCACCAGTCAACCACTCTGTAAATGGAAGGCCCATGCTGATTAGAGACCAATGCGTGGCAGCTGGACTTACACTGCATCCCTCTTTACCTTCCCAGCATCTGATGCTTTGAAGGCATGGAGTTCCGAGTGCAAGTCTGAGACCTCTAGTTGCAAGGCTAGCATGTTGGCTGGAAAGCTCGGAGACGATCCATTTATTGAGGGATCAGCTGGCACCATGCCAGAGGTGTGCATAGGAGCCTGGGTGGAAGGTGGATCTTGCATGTGAGCGGAGAGGTAGTGGTGCGTAGATGAGATATCAGCTAAACAAATTGCGGGGACGGTGCGAAAGTGACTTGCACTGCAGCAGTGTACTGGTGAGATGTAATTAATTATATGCATGACGGAGAAAAAGGGATGAATAAGACTGACACTATGTCATTCTGCCAGAGACTTGGCCATACTGGGCATCCACTTCCAGGGTGAACTAGCTTGCAGTTTTCACTGACCTGTCAGCACAAGGGGCGGCCCTCTTTGACAAAAGAAAAGAGCCGATGTCCGTCACACGACAGTGCCGGAATCATCCTGAAAGGGAAAGGCTCCATTAGTATGAGTTTAGGTTAGAGTCATGGTCCTTCCAAGCTTACGAGCCCCAGGATATACAAAAGAGGCACAGGGTCCACTGAATTGGTACCGCTAGAGAGGTGGGCTCGGTGATTGGCATGGATCATATGGTGGTGTGACACGTTAGTACAACACACTAAGCAAAAAAATTCAATCCAGGCCTACACGTTGATGCGCCCTGACCGGTGTATGTGGTTGCCGTTGCTCTTTGGGACCAACCAAACATCAGCCAATTTGGATGACACCACTGAGATTCTCTGTATCAGTGCTGCTAGGAGGATGATTACTAGTATTATGAGTGCATGATGTATTCAATAGGAACCTATGCACTGACTCAGAGGCTCTGATTGATGATATACCATTTCTGTCATTCCTTGTGGCCAAACTTTGGCCAAAATGTATGACGCTGCTGTGAGTGCCACCAAATCGAATTGTACAAGTATGTGGCATTGCGACAATAGACTCACCAGTGATCGCCATGTGTCTTGCTTCCCCTAAATGTTTCCCTGTTGAACTCCAGTGGGAAGTTATAATGTATTTGAAAGATGATCCAAATGTCGCCAACTATGCCCTGATTGCAAAGCACTTCTACAACCAGTGAGCATGGGGGTTCTGGCATTGCACTTGTATTGACTTACCTTGGTCAATGCTGCTAGGCTCACACCATACATGTATCACACAGTGGAGCTGCGTGGTGAAACACAGGCCCTTGGGTTCCTCAGCTGGTTGCAAGGTGGCCCAGAGCATCACAGACACCAAGTAAAGGAGCTTAATGTAGGAAGGATGGTTAGAGTGTCCACACTCGCAGATATCCTGGATTGCTGCCAGGGACTTACCTCACTGGAGATGTGATTCGCTTACTACCCTCAAGGTGGGCCCCAGACGAATTATCTTCTGGATCATCTGGACGGCCTGATGAACCTGATGCACATGTATATCAGCTTAGCAGTTTACCCAGACTACTCTACATTTTCATTACCCAACTTCAAATCCTTCCACCGCCTAACCCACCTGCACTTCTCCAAGTCACCCCAGGCCTTTGGGACTGCATGGAAGGGTTCTCCCATTGGCTTTGTCAAGCTCCCAAGGCTGACACACCTATCCTTGCCTTTCAGCCTCATTACAGCCAAACAATCTTGTGCTCAGGCTGTGCAAGCTTTCTTGGAGGAAGAGTCGATGCAGGTGGTCATCCTTTGGTTGACCAGATTAGAGTTCACCACAGTGATTGAGTGAGCACTTTGCGATGCAGAGATTGGGGGTACACGGGTCATCCTTTTCTATCATTGGGCTAGGAAGAGCTATGAACTGGAGGAAGGAAGATTCTGGGGGCGAGCAGAGAAGCTTGTTGCTTGGCGCAAACAGAACCTGGGTAAGTTTTTCCTAAGTTGACAGACAGTCAATTTTGTACTCATACAACAACAGATGATCCTGTCGCCAGTTCTGAATGGGCCGTGAATCCAAGGCCCTGGAAACACACCTATTAAGCTAGGACACAATGTAATAACAATTATTGAGTTCTCGAGAATGGATGTAGGATGTATTTAAATCTTCTGAGTTGCTCACCTGAGGATGGCGGGTATGCTACACACACCACACGAATGGCTAACACTCTGGGAGTCTTCAGAGAAGTCTAAAAATGGACAGGAGTAAGTGAATGATGCTGCCTCTGCAGAATCTTTTTGACACAATCAATCTCACCAAAGACAACCTTCATTGGTTGTATGTTGTTGATCATCTAAACGGTGGGTGGTGTTGATGAGTTTTGAACGGGCCTTGGCGTCAATGGTCACAGCATTGACCATGGTGTTCTCAAAGTGACCAACTACTTTGGACAGCATCTGAGATCCACCCAGGGTTACAAAGAAGCACCCAATTTTCCAGGTCACGACAACTGAGTGACTCCGATGCCATTGAACTCTATTTCCTAAAAGGTTAGGTTCAACGTGTTACCTCAGGCTGCATTCTCCGCCTTCCCTGACCATCACCACTACGCCCACCTCCAATTGAGTGAATTGGATGTCATTGGACATTCTATTCCCTAAAAGGTTAATTTCAATATGTTACCTCAGGCTGCATTCCCCGCCTTCCCTGATCATCGCTGATCAATGTCACTATGTACACCTACCACCAATTGAGATGCCACTGGACTCTATTTCCTAAAAGGTTAAGATTCATGTGTTACCTCAGGCCCCATTCTCTGCCTTCCCTGACATCACTAATAAATGGCACCCACCAACTGAGTGAACACAATCAGTGGGTGTCATCGGCTGCCAACTTGGCTGAACGCCAGGAAACTTCACGCGGTCCAATCAGGACCGGATTGTGCTGACACATCTCCCGAATGTGGCAACCCACTGGCAGGCAGCACTTCCAGTACCAGGTACTAGCTGGAGCTTTGAACCTAAATTTTTGTGAAGCCCGAGAATCAATCGTAAGATGTAACAGACATAAAGTATACCCAGCTCAGATCTGTAGCAGGAAAAAGTCATGAGTGCATGGTCCAGAATGGTAGGTAACACTGGCACTATCCTGGCTTCCAACACTGCATTGACTTGAACCTGCAGAATGTCGGTCAATAAGGATTTCTCTGCCAGTGACTCCAGATCTCTAGACACAACCCCCATTGCTCAACTTAGACTTGATCAGTTACAAGAGATCAGCAGTTCATCCACCTACCATGCATCTCATAAATCTTGTTACAGCTCTCGGTCATCATCATTCAATGAGAGTGCCACAGAAATAATCCTAGGACTCTTCCAGAGAGACAATCAGATTGATGCTGGCCTTGGTACTGAGTACACAGATGAAGAAGATCCAGCGGTGCGAGAGATGCTCATACGTACCAAGTTACAACAACCGGAATCTTGGGTTCACAAGAGACTTGCATTGACCCAGTTATGGGACGATTCCGAGGTATATCCCAACTAAGTCTATGAACAAATTCATGGTTGATTAACAGCAATCTGCATAGGATTTAGTGGGAGAAGAGACGTGGGTTGTAAAACGCCCACGATCATCTATGGAAAGTGAGGAGGAGGTGAGCACTGCAAACGGATTCCAAATTGCATCCGCTTTTGCTGATCCTTGATAGGACTCGAAAACTGTTGGGAGTCACAACAAACAGATGAGGGCTGGGGGGGGCTGAAACTAGTAGGACCATGTTACTAGTAGAAACATGATCAACATACTAGGCATGACAGTGAGTCGCTCTCAATAATATGGACTCACTAGATTGTAAATTGTTTGTGTCTACTAGTTGGAGTTCTAGCATGTTTTTGGGTGTAATAAGTGTACCAGTACTGTTAGTAATACTCGGAGCGTGACTCCGCTGTCCACTGCCATCTTTGCACACAATGACTTCCTTCAAAATACACAATCCAACACGTACACACCACTACACTCAACATGGTTGAAGACATGGACTTTGATTCCAACATTCCACAAGTACCCCCCAGCCTCAATAGCACTATGACAATGGTAGATGCTGTATGTCCTCTTTCATGACTCTATCGCCGCCCCATGGAATTGGAAAGTACAACGATGTCCAAGCTGCACTGCCTGCCACATTAAATTGAATCTGACCCATCTCAAACACCTAGGCTTTGACGAAGGTTCACCCAATGGAAACGATCCATTAGAGATCGTACAAATTATAGTGAGCCATGGTATAATGCTTGTAAGACATGGGATCTTGCTGTCACTCACTTTATTTTGCTGATCATGCTTTCCCTCCAGTTCTTTGTCTCTTGTGAGCTGGTGCTCAGTGGTCACTCTGTATGTACACTCTTTTCCCCTTTACCCAAATTCTGAGATGGTCACTGACCCAAAGCCCTGGTACACAGTGTGCGACTAATTTTTACCAAGCCATCACAGCGACTGTTACCTCGGGTCTTATGCTAACCTTGTCCACCGCTGAGCTCCTCTTGCACATGGTGGTTGGCAGCGTGCTGGAGCATCTTGATGTGGAGAGTGTCATTTCTGAAGTAGGTCACACAGTTGCACAGTGGATACTTAAAATTAACAAGAACATTGATGATTTGGCTTATGAACTACATGAGAAATTGCTGCTCAGAAACGAAAGTGTGAAGGCGATGATTGAGAACAAGTATCTGCTTGCATGAGAAGCTTTGAATCAAAGTGCATATTTGTACCCTTACGCCCCACGTCATTTCTGGAGAACAACACCAAGCAAACGTGTATGGGCTTTGAGTATCTCACCAGGCACTTCCACCTCTCCACCACGCAAGGTTGTCACAGATTTTGTGGCCCCGATTTACTGTTGCATCGACATGAGGACACAAGGACATGATGTTGTGCCATTATGTCCTTGCGACGTTTTTCTACCTCATCTCATGTCACCACTCCCAATTGTACTGTTATCACAATGACTCAGATGTGACAACAAAACAGCACAGTGACATATGAGACATTGCCATGCTGTCGTGTCATAGCAGCATCATGGTCATGCTCTCCTGCCTTGTCTCTCCTCCTTTTGCTCCATCCCCCCATTACCACCATTTTGTTGCATCAACTCAATGACAAGGACCATGTGTCATCGTGTTGTCACTCGTGGGACTGCCTACTTGACAGCGACATTGATGGGAACGACAATTGATGATAGAATTAGCATACACTTGGTTTGTACATTCTCTACCTCAATACAAGTATTGTACAGAATCAACCTGAGTCATTTAAGTTGTGTGCTCACACTGCCTTCAGGATCTCCACCAAAATCTCTGTTTGCTTTGCTAATGAAGCACCTAGGACTTTATGCATTTCTTCAATCGTTCTTTCCATATCCTGCACACTCAGAGAACCCTCTAAGCCACCATAAAGTTTGAATGGGGCTTGAAGGCGATGTTGCTTGGGGGCAGAAGGTAGAACCGATCGCATGGTTCTTGCACAGGTTGGAGTATTGTTCAATGAGCCTCCGAAGCACCTTGGGGTCTATGATGCAGTCAGTATAACAAGTCAATAGCATGTATATGTAGTATTAGTACATGGGGCAGTGAATCATTGAAAACATCGTTGAACGCTCTCTTCAAGTTCATCTGATTAATTGTGACAATGGTACCATTGGTATGGTTTCCGTAACGAGGAGAGTCCTATTGTCAATGTTTAACTTACATAAGTACAAGCAAATAATTGAAGAGTGTGATCCACCTTGTAAGCCTGGGAACCAACTTCAGCGCTTGGACTCAGAGGTGTGAGAATGGCATCTGAGTCATCAATATGGTCTTGGTGATGGGGAGAGTTCTATTGTAAATGTTCGCTTGACTTTAAGCAAAGTTAAACAATTGAAGAGTGACCTACCTCATTGATCAGGGGACCAACTTCAGCACTCAAATCCGGAGAGGGTGTGATACAGGGCGGGCTACTAACGTGAATATACCTCCCGTTCTCATTGACAGGTGCAGCTTGACCAAAACCTCCCCACCTAGGTTGTCTGTTATCATCATAGGAGGCATCCGAAAGTGTTGGTGAGCCGGATCTCCATCCAGGATCACCTGGCATCATCCACAGGGGGTTTCGTCTCCAAGGCATGGATGGAGAGACAAGTTTCAATCAATTCACGGTGGCAGATTTATCAAATTTGAACGAACAACTTCAAAAGCAGAAACGCTCAGGCTCCTCTAAAGGATTTGTGATCCGGCAGGGTCAGGAGCAGGAGACCTGAGTGTTTCAAGGTAAATGCAAGCCACAGTGATATCACACTTACGTTTACCTAACAACTCCTCTACTAGTAGCGAAATCTTGTGGTGCTCAGATAGCATCTGTCTGGGGAAGGTACGTAAGTCTACTAGGTTACATGTTTTGTGTTATGTGCATTGATTCCCGCTCTCAATTTTAGGTTCCTCCATTCCCGACTTGGATGCGCCTGGCACCCTTTCCCTCAGAGGATTAACTTTGCGCCCATTGAGTTGCCCCGTTGCCATTGTGTTTCGTTGTAGACTCCCAGAGCCGTTGCCTCCTCCATTCCCCGCCTTCGTCAGTTTCTTCACCCTTCCCTGCTCCCACTCATCCTCCCGTAACCCCCCTGGATTAGCTCTGACCCCTCGTATCTGTCCTAGGTACGTCCTCGATGCTTGGTCACCCTCACCCCTCTGATCACACTATATTCATCTAGTCATGGCATCTGCTCAATCTCAATTCAAGTGCAAGCCCTGGATGCCAAAGCAACTGCTTCACAAGCTCTACCTATTAAGGCCAGGATGTTGGACTTGATGGACGCAGACCACGATAACATGGTAGTTTTGCGTGCTGATGAACACCTGGCTCGATGTTCCCCGGGCCTTGGAGGACTTCACTATCCACTACCGCAACGAACAAGACCCTTGAAAGGTGAAAGCACATGCCATTGTGCATCAAGCATGCGCCTTCTATGATCAAGCCTTCTATTTCTATTTCTTTTTCATTCAGCCCCCCCTTACACCACATGTGTTCCTGTCTGAACATCTTAGTTCATAGCACTCACTTACTCTCTCTATACCACCCTGCATTCTATGTCCATCTTCATTCCCCCCATTTTTGTTTGTTGTATTGCTCGATTCACCTGGGACATCAATGACAGACCTACCTTACATTGACTCTGAGTGCGCGCACTGCTGACCGCCGTTTGAATTATGAATCCCTTTCCACAAGTCCTTTGAGACTGCTCTGACTACTAACTGATCCTTAGAAAATCCACATGCTCACATGTCGTCCATAGGTACATAAAAGAAATGCATTCTGACACATGCATTGCAACTAATAAACATGCCACAGACCACATTCTTAGCTTGTTTCAGCCCCCCATCCATCCCCTGCTGCTCAGGTGGATCATGCAGTATCGAGCTATGTCCAGTTCCATCTCTCTCAAACTCTCTCTGATTTTTGTAGTTCTTGTGATACTGACTATCATGTTTCCATGCGGCCATCCATGTTCATGCACATTTCCTTCTCCAAGAGGCCTCAATCAACATCAGACCTCTTGCAGAATTTATCAAATGCACCAACATCAGTGCCTCAAGATCAGATTAAGCCACTCATTGGCCCTACCAGTGAAACAACCAAGGTCAATCTCAGAGGTAAGATTACAAAGGACACCCATGGATTTCAGCTAATGAACAATGATGCTGACAGGCACCTGCCCCCCTGGATCTCCGGATGCTCCCTACCAACCATGCCTCACCTGAAAGTCCTTCACTGGCAACCAGCCACCCCACCATCAACAGTCCACAACCCTCTTCCTCCAATGAGCTGTTGGCGCCCTGCTCTCCCACCCTCCCTGCTACCCAGGCATCAGTTGAAAATTCTACACCTGAAACCAGCCATCCTGCCATTGACCATCAACAACCCTCTTCCTCCAACGAGCCTCGGGCACCCCGTGTCAGTCATTTGCCAGCTAGGTACCACGACCAGCTACCTGAGCCTCCTATACATATCTGTCCACATTCCGCCTGCTCCCCCCTCGACAATCTGCCACGTATTCCTGCACGTCTTTGACTCATTCCACACCCATTTCAACGCATTCAACATCACCAGAGAATACTGCCATTGTCCATCTCATGACCCAGATTCCTTCATCTCTCCACGCAAACTCTCCGAAAGTTCGACCACCCCACAGCCAAGCCTTCTGTTGAATGAGCACCATAGTGCAGCTCTCAACTACCCTAATTAGTGTACTGTAGTGTAGTTTACCATATTTGGTAATAACGCGTGTACTTATAAGTTTCAGACTCAGCTGTCGGAGTCCTAACACATCTTGTTCTTCTACTTCCACCATCGCCCTAAGAGCTCAACCCAAGTCCCAACACTTGGTAAGTGCCAGCCATTCCCTACCTAGTACATTGCTAGGCATGCTGTTCAATAGGTTATGAGCCCTGCTAAGTGCGCAGTGGTAGAGCACCCCTTTGGGGGTGAACCCACTTGCTGCCTGGCACATGGCAGTGCTGGTGCATTCATTTGCGCTGTGCACGCCATGCTCTACCTTATGGGCAAAGTGGTTGCTGCCGCCACCAGCACTGTAACAAGCTGCAGGTGTGCTGTGCGCTGCCGCTGATGGTACTGAACCTATGCTCGGATGTTGCATGCTAATGCTGTTGCACTTCCAGATATCACTACCATGTCTAACTCCAAGGTCACCACCGACTCTCATGTCCCAGTCCTTACTGGAGCAAACTATGTGTCATGGAAACTGGCCATGAAGGCATACCTTCAGTCCACTGGCCACACCTGGGTCATGGAGATCACCAAGCCAGATTCCATTGACTCCAAGTCTACCGATGCCCAGATAGCTCACTACATCAGATGGACTAAGGCAAATGACTCGATTGTTGGGTCAGTAAACATGCATCTGTCAGATGCCCTTCGTCAATGCTTCAAAAACAAGGCACTGGCTGCAGAGCTGTTGAAAGCTCTTGATGAAGAGTTTGCCACTGTCAGGATTGCTGCAGCCTATGTGCTTTTCAAAGAGCTGCTTGACTTGCGCATCCCTGACTCCTCCCATCCCTTGCCTGCTTTTAGCAAGGCAGAGACACTGTTCACGCGGCTCAAGGCTGCTGGCTATGAGTTCAATGAGAAATGCCAGGCCATGATGTTGCTGGCAAAGCTGCCACCATCAATGGACGTCGTTGCTCAGATGTTTACTCAAGCCAAGGACACTAGCGGCAAGCCGAAGGACCCTTCCGTCACTGAGATCTCTAAGGCTGCTGTCCTGTCATGGGACCAGTGCCACCTCACCGGAAAAGGGAAGCAGTTGGCGCAGGCAAATAAGATCAGTGCTATTAAGCACAAGGGGCAGCAGAACCCTTCATTCCAGCAGCAGCAGAAGCAGCCGCAAGGGCAACAGCCCCAGCAGAGCGCTGATGCAGGCGCTGACAAGAAGAAATCACGCCATGGCAAGAAGGGTAAGGGCAAGTCGCAAGACCATGCTCATATCGCCTCTGCTGCATTCTTCCCTACGAAGATCGCAAACATGCCCACTGCCACTGACCCTCGCCTTTATGCCCACCAGTCGCCACAACTCTACCAAGGGCAAGGAGGCCCAGCCTTTGACTCAAGGATCAAAGAGGCTTTTAGCCTTGCTGATCGACTTGGAGTTACCCCCTCCTGCGAAACCATTCACACCTTGGACGCTCACATCTCCGCCCCCATCAGTGAGACTACCCTCTCCTTATTGGATGATGGCCATGACCTAGAGCCTTTTGGCTACCAGCCAGCTGACCCATCGCTGCTCGCTTCACTTGATGCGGTTATGACTAATGCCACCTCTACCTCCGCCTATGTTGAGGAACTCCCATCTGATGATGAGAAAGTGACTCAGGCCCCTCCTGCTAAGCGCAAGAGGACTCATGGCTCACGTGGGTCTCGCAAGCGTGCCATTGAGGCCCCTCCTGCTGACCATTGGTCAGAAGATGACTTCATAGACATCTACAGGTCTGTCAATGGAGATATTGCTGAGGCTGCTGGCTTGGAGGAGGGCCCTTGGCCAGTCATGATAAGGTCAGCCCCTTCTGCAATCATTGCACCTCAATGCTCACGTTCTGCTCTCTCCACCTATATGCGTGATGGTCGAGTAGCTTGTAGTTTTATACCCACTGTATTAGATTCTGTTTTGTTGAATGTGAACATTGCTTGTTCCTGTTCTGATCGCGTAAACCACAGCAAAGAGTGTACATGTAAGCATGAGGATGATGGAAGGATGTTCTGGATCCTTGATTCAGGCGCCTCCACTCATTTTACTCTGCATCATTCGGATTTCGTCGACTATGTCAAACTTAAAGGTGATGACCACATCCCTGTACAAACAGCTGGAGGTGTCATACATGTCACTGGTCGTGGACGCGTGTTGATTTGATGGATGGACCATGTCCATAAGAAATCTCATCTCCTCGATCTTCACGGCGCATGCCACATACCCAACTTGGGTGTCTGCTTGATCTCTCTAGGTCAGTTGCTCAATCATGGAGCTAAAGTCCAAGGGGACATGCACCAGATCAACGTGCTGTATGGTGATGGCATTCTCCTTGCCCCATTCACACCTGGTCGTCTTGGTAGCAACATGTACACCCTAGAATCCTTGCCTTTGAAAGGACTTACCATGACCTGCACACTCACTTATGATATTGTACATCGTCACCTTGGTCACCCTTCTAAGGATGTGATCTGTCATGCCCACAAACATATGCAGAACTTCCCTGATGTTGAGATCCCTAACATGGACTCCATCTGCCCTGGTTGTGCCATGGGCAAATTACCCAACAGGAGTTTCCCTCCTTCTGAGCATCGCACTACATGCACATTCGAGCTTATCCACTTGGACATTAAGTCTTTCCCCACTGAATCGTACCATTGTTATTGGTACATTATCACCTTTTTGGATGACTACACGTCAATGGCATGGACTACACCTTTGCGCACTAAAGATGCTGCATTGGTTGCAACCTGCCACTTCCTAAAGATGATATCAACCCAGTTTAAAACACAGGTTGAACAATGGATGTCCAATGCTGGGGAAGAGTACAAATCCAAAGCTTTTGACTTGATGCTCAAGGAACAGGGGATTCACATCCTCCAGAGTGCTCCCCACACTCCTCAACAAAACGGTCGTGCTGAATGATTCATGCGCACTGTAATGGACAAATCAGAGGCTATGCGCCATGAGGCTTGCATCCCTGAGAGTTGGTGGGAATTCTCGATTGCCCATGCCACCCATGTATACAATCATACACCACTTCACCGTCACAATTGGCGAACCCCTTTTGAGGTCCTGCATGGATCTCAGCCAGACATAGCACACCTGCGTGTTTTTGGATGCACTGCATATGTGCACCTCCCAGAGGATGTGCGGGCTAATAAAATGGCCCCTAAGTCTGAGCTTATGGTGTACATTGGTGTGGCCCCTGGAAACGAGTCAAACTTCCTGTTCATGAGATCCCCCAACAATGTCTTATTCGCATCCACACATGCGCTATTTGATGAAGCCCATTTCCCCCACTGTGCGAAACCAACCCGCATGCAACCTACTGCACAGATCACACCACCTGTCGCTGGTGAGCATGAACCTCTAAGGTCACCACCCCCTGCAGACGACGATGACTATCGACCCAGGTCACCTGCTGCTCGCCCTCCATCTCCTCCTCCTGTCCCTCTTCGCACACCTTCTCCTCGCCCAGCAACGCCTATGCCTCCTGCACCATGCAAGCAGAGACCTGCTGCACCGCCTGCAATCCCTCCTGCTCCTGCATGTCCACAACATGAATGCCGTGTGCCTCATCGGCCTGGTAATGTGTATGGTGATGACCGACACCCGGTTGAGCAAGTGAAAGAGATTGAGCGCAAATCGCGCTGGCATGACATCATTGGGGAACCCGGACCATCTCACCAGCTGGAACCGCAAATGCCTGGCAATCTTCCCAGCACCCCCGTTGTGCCACCTGCTCACACCCCTACACCTCCCACCGCTTCTGATAGTGAGGATGACGTTGAACAGTTATGCCATGAAGGGGGAGCTGATTTGGCTGCATTCTTGATGTCAAAGGCAATCCACATAAAGGCTGTTTCTGCAGAAACCAAGCCTATTTGCAAATGGACATACAGGGACATTCTTAAGCTACCCGCTGCAGCACAAGAGGAATGGAAAGCCACATGTCAATGCGAGCTTGATATACTCCGCGAGCACAAAGTCTATGAACTGGTAGACCCACCCAAAGGGCGCAAGGTTATTGATAACCAATGGGTATTTAATGTGAAACCCGATGGTCGTAAATGTGCACGCCTTGTTGCAAAAGGTTTTTCCCAAGTTGAAGGTGTAGACTTTGACAAAATATTCTCTCCAGTTGTGAGGTTTGAGACTGTCTGGCTTATGCTGGCTCTCACCGCACTGGAAAACTGGCATATCAAGTCACTCGATGTTCATAGCACCTATTTATATGGCAAGCTAACCGAGGAAACCTACATGAAGCAACCCAAAGGCTTCAGAGTTCCTGGGCAAGAGCACAAAGTGCTCTGCTTACTGCGTGCCCTATACAGCCTTAAACAAGCTGGACTCACCTGATGGGAGACTCTAAATGAGTCCATGAAAGAACTCAGATTTGAACATCTGAAGTCTGATGCTGGTATCTTCCTCTACTGGAAGAAAGGCACAAACATTGTAGTTGCTGTCGTCTATGTAAATGACACACTATTCTGTGGTCCTACCAAGGCCATAGTGGATGAGATCAAAGGTCTCTTTATGAAGAAGTGGGAATGCAGAGATCTAGGCCCTGCAACCTCTTTCCTTAACATGTGGATCAAATGTGATGGTTGCAAGATCCTCATTGATCAGTGCTCGTACCTTGAAAAAGTACTTGAGCGTTTTGGAATGCAGAATGCCAGAACCGCCCCCACACCTTTGCTTCAGGGTTATTACCCTTCTAAACACCTTGGCTCAGTTGATCCTGAACTGCGATCCCACTTCCAACAAGTGATTGGATCACTACTATACATTAT